>CAEGAF010119290.1:0-13821 GCA_903067075.1 Micropoecilia bifurca
GACAGGCTGATCGGTTATTATGACAGCCTGATCGGTTATTATGACAGCCTGATCGGTTATTATGACAGCCTGATCGGTTATTATGACAGCCTGATCGGTTATTATGACAGCCTGATCGGTTATTATGACAGCCTGATCGGTTATTATGACAGCCTGATCGGTTATTATGACAGCCTGATCGGTTATTATGACAGCCTGATCGGTTATTATGACAGCCTGATCGGTTATTATGACAGCCTGATCGGTTATTATGACAGGCTGATCGGTTATTATGACAGGCTGATCGGTTATTATGACAGGCTGATCGGTTACTGCGACATGCTAACCTCTTTCAGCTGCTCCTTGCGCTGTCTGTACTGTCGCTTCTGGGAATCCAGCAGGCCGGTCAACTCCTTCTTCTGCTGACCCAGAATGTGCTGCTGGAACTTCTTCTCCTCCGTCAGCACCGCCTTGGTCTAAACAAACCAGAACGTCTCCATCAGGACGTCTCCATCTCCTACAGGAGTTTGCGTCGCGTCACTCGGCTGCTCTAAGCTCACCTCCTTCTCCAGGACAGCCTGGTGCTTCTTGGACAGTTTTTCCAGCTCCATGGAGAAATTGTTCCTCTGGTTCTCCAGCTCTTTATCCAGCCTCAGCTGATGCTCGTCCATTTCTGACTTCAGCTTGTTCTCCAGACCCATCAGCTGCTTCTGATGCTGCCGCCGCATCCGTTTATACCTGCGATGAGACGCAGCGCATCAAAACCACTCGGCAGGAAGAAGCATAGCTTTTTCTTTTCCTCCCACTCTGATGTAATTAAAGTCTTAACGAGGTTTCATCAACACAAATTTGAGACTTTCAGACTTTTAAAATTTCATTATGAATACAATTTAAGTGGACAATTTAAATGGACATCTCCTTGGAGATGTCCATTTCCATCTCCAAGGAAATGGACAAACTTCATCAAACCAACTGGCGATGGAAAAATCATAGCTAGCTAACTAGCTAGCAAGGGAGTGATAGCGGTGAGTCACAGAACCAAAGGAAGATGTGACTCAAACTTTGACAGAAAAATCCCACGAGGAAAAAAAAGACAGAAAATATGAGATAAGAAGTTTGATGACCATATTAAAGGCCCACTTACTTTTAAGACATTTGCAGATTTAAGACATTTTAAGGCCTTGATTTTATATACAGAAATGTTATACTTTTAGCAAGGGCATATTAGCAGCTAGTTAGCAGTAGCCGGTTAAGAACTTCAGTTCTTAAATGAATAAATTTTTAAGGCCTTAATTTAAGGATGTTTTTGTTTTTAAAGGCCTTAATTTCGGGTGAGTGAATTTCAGACTTTTTAAGGATGTGCAGACAACCTGTCTAAAGTATTCAGCCTTCCCAAAACAATAAAACGGGAGATTTAAAGCGTTTCGCAGTCTCACCCAGACATCTGCTCCCTCAGAGCCGAGCCCTGCTCGTGTTCCTGGATCTGACGGGTCACCAGTGAGGCGGTTCTGATGGTGGCGAAATGATCTCGCCGTCGCCGTCTCCCGCCGCCTCCACCGCCTCCTCCGCCAGACGAAGCTTCTCGTTGAGAGTCGACCTCCGGCTGATAGGGATCGTCGTAGATGTTGTCATGGCTCTACAAAACGGAGACGGAAAAAGATTTTAAACCGTTTTATTCAGGCTCTAGGATTGAAAATAAAACATCTTGGCTTTTCTGCTCTTAGCAGGTAAAGTTTGAGTCGTCTAATATTTCTGAATCGGCCATAAAAGTCAGACTGGACGTCGATTTTCTGTTGAACTCCAAATTATTTACACATTTTTCAAAATGCAGCTGGCAGATGAAACACTATTGGCAGCCAAAAAAGAGGTGTAATTTATTTTTCTTGGTGCTGATTGGCTGAAGGACTGAGATAATCTAAAGTTGTGGATGTTAGCTTCTGCGCTAGTGCTAAGGCAGTTCCCACTGCTCATATTAATGTATATTAAGGTACATTTGTCATTAAAGTAGTCAATTCCAAGCATTTTTACAGATTATAGAGGTTCTTGAGTATTAATGGATTTCAGCTATTCGCTCCCTAATTCCGTGAATACTCGGAAATTTATATTGAAATTAAAGACACCAATTAAAAAGATGAATTCTTACTTATATTATTTTAAACTTCAATGAATACAGACAAGATGATGCCAAATGGTCCCGCTTACCAACTTTTACTGATTTTTTGCTATCACATCTACCCAACCACCCAGATTAGGTCATTTAAACCCAATGTGCAAATTTAAACACATTTCTTCTCATAAGAACCTTCTTGATGTCCAAACTGGGTCTTCTGATCCGTCTTCTCCAGTTCAGAGTGCCTCAAGTCAGCGTTTTTGCTGAATAATAATTTATTTTGTTGCTGCTTCATTTTGCATATCTGCAGCATAATAACTCTGTGAAGGTAGAAATAATAACATTTCCTCCCTTGCATGTAGACGTGTAACTTTGTGTTGCTATTACTTCACATCTCCTGTAGGGGGTGCAGTTTGTTAAAAGTCAAAATTAACCAAAACTGTTTGGTTTAAATTTTTAACAGACATTAAATGTACAAAAAAACCCAAATATTATTGTAGGAGCCATACGTACATTTTTAGAACTTGGTACAGAATTTTGTTTTATTTTGACATAAGTTACATTTTTTTGCTCTGCTGTTTGAAAGAGATGAGCATCTGTGGTTGTATTGTGCTTGAGCCTGTTGTGTGGAGCCTTTTGATTGGTTGTTGTGTCTAATTAGTTTGTGAAAGATTAGAGCATGTTTTTTGAAGAAGTCTAGCACCGTTAGAGGAACACAGTCTTTTGACCGTCACTTTCTATTTGTTTTTTTTAATCTGTTTATTATTTTTATTTCCTTTTGGATTCAGTAAAGACTGAAGAATGACATTTGGATTCAAGACCTTTTTTCTAGAAGAAACGTGTCGCGTCCGAAAGAGCTTTGATGGGGCTTGGCTAGTGAGAGCTTGCCGCACTTACAATTATATTATGACTAAAGGATGTTGCACCAATTCCTGGTTAAAAACATTGATCATACTGAAGGTCGTGTTTTTGGGCTTTGTGGTCGTGTTTAGTGCTTTATATTCTCAGATGACGAGCGGCGTGTCTGACCAGAGGTTTGTGCAGGACGGAGCTGTTGGAGGTGACCGTGTGCTCGCCCTCCTGCATCATGGCCATCTCGCCGCTGTCGTCCGAGCCGTCGGCCAGGCTGTTGACGGAGCTGCTCTGGGAGCTGGCGCTGATCGACATGGAGGGCAGGGAGTGGGAGCTCTCCATGCTGTTCACGGTGCCGGTGCGCAGCATGTAGCCTTCCACATCCTGGAGGAAGCAAAGACAAACTCTGGACTCAAACATTCAGGGATGAAGGTAATAAATATATCAATTAAACATATAATATCATGTTTCCCAGCAGGTTCATTTCAGAGACGTTGAGCCTCTTATAGTCTGTTTTTTAATGGAACAACAAATCAAAACTACTTTTCTTCACGGTTAATGTGAGCTTCTTGCTCCTCCGACAGGATTTTATTATGTCAAAAATCCAAAACATAATTTCAAGTTCTATTATTTCAGTTAGTATTTTTTAAATGATATGTACAAACTTTCACTTTGAAATTTTTACAGTTAAGACTTTAGAAATAAGTTATAGGAAACACGAGTGGATGAAAAATTAACTATGAACTATGAAAAATATAATAGTATATATATATATCATATTGTTCTAATAAATTAAAATTGTGAAATTATTCCATAAATTATCCCAATAAATGAAAATATTATCATTTAGAAACCATTTTCTACTAACATATTAATGGTTTGTTAATGCAGGTACACAATTTCTAAAGAACACTTAACACTGGCATATTTTACATGGAAGACATAGAAAATATTCAAAATAAAACACCAATTATTAAAATAGATTATGAAGCCTCGAAAAACAAAATTGGATTTCAAAAAAGAAAAAAAAAAAAAAAAAAAAAAAAGACCTGGAAAACAGACAAAAGAGGCAGTACCAGCTACTTTGTACTTGATGTCTGAAGGTTAGCATCATTTCTCAAAATCGCGGCTCTTCAACAGTATTAAAGGGTTAGTGAAAACCTCCGAATGGAGATTATCACCCATTTTAATTTATGATGCGATTGATTGACTGATTTATTGGGAGAAGCTTGGCTGAATGGACAGTAAACGGATGGAGACGTGAACGAACGCAGCCTGTCTTCTGGGCCTCACCTCTTCCTCATCCCCTCCTTCTGGCGCCGGACCGTTGTGAGCCTCGTGGAACAGGATTTTCTTCATCTTGCGGTACTGCAGGTTGTCGAGTTCGCGGACGGCGTCCTTGGTTCTCGCGATCAGGTCCATCACCACCGTCATGGGACGCTCCCTGCATAGGAAATGGTGCTGGACAGAGCGGAGACGGGATGAAACGGCAGCTTTACGTTTCCAACAGGAGAATCCACAGTTCATCAGCGAATCTGGAACATTTCAAGATTTTACCATTTATGATTCAGAGCTCAGCGACAAAATCATGTAGGAATAAATAAATTAGTCTTTAGGACAAAGTTTGACTCCTGGGCTTGTCTAATTGGCCCAAAATATAAATTACATATATTTTGTAATGTAAAAATTCAAGTACACCCACTTGTTTTTGTTTTTTTTAATTAATTTTATGAATTCATAGAAATATGAATTTAGGGCTGCAACTATTTTAGTAACTGATTTATTTTTCTTTACAAATAATCGGTTAAAAATAGCATATTTTTCATTTAACCACTTAAACCTTTTATTCAATATTAGAAAAACAGTAAATATGCAAATAGTTCGGTTCCTTTTTTTAATAATAAACATTTTATCGTCTAAAACGCAATAACCCAGCTTTCCAATTACTGAATCTGAACCAACATGACATATTCACAAACAAATGTTTATATCTTGTACGGTTTTGGCTTATTGGCTCTAAATATGTTCTCTTTGTCACCAAATGGCCTTTTTGTGAGTCAGTTAACGATCAATTTCTAAATTATTTTAACAATCAATCACGATTAATCGTTTCCGCCCTAGATGTATTAAACTAAAATGTCCTATAATTAAAGGCATTTTCTGTCAAATCTTCTAATGTCTCGGCTAGAAAGCCAATCTGGAGACTCTGCCTGCCTCGGACCTCGTTCCTCCCGCTGTCCTACCTTCAGCAGCACATCAGAGGTAGGTCTGTCCTGGGCCAGCTTCTGCAAACAGGAGTCCACAAAATTGCGGAAATAATCCGACCTGGAATAGAAAACAAATAAAAATCGTGATTTAATAGCAGTTCAAAAAGGGTTAAAGATGCTGTTGAGTATCAGATTTATTTTCCACTGAAGGACTCTGGTAACGTCTTCGTCCTGTTTCTCTTTGCTCAATTTTTACCCATAGCCAGCGAACAAGACAGCGATTATCCCGGTTTGGTTTCAGTTAATCGGATCCAAGTCCAGTTCTGAATGAATATAAATGTTCTTGGTCTCAATAACATGAATAGGCTCAGTAACTGTTCTTTGTTCTTTGTTCGATTTGAGGCTGGATGCAGGTCATGCAGAGGAGCTGAAGCTCCCAAACTGTGGAACTCTTCAACATTGCACATGAAAATTTATCTTTACATAATTTAAAATCCAAGGCTTCAGATTCAGAGTGACCATTCAATTTATTTTACTTGCTCTTTGATTTATCGTATTTTCCAGCCTATAGTTGCTTTTTCTCCCCATAGTTTGGCTGGTTTCCTCTTAAGGACAGTTTTTGACTGATGTGACGTAAAATCCAGAATATACGGTAATTCTTGCTGCCTCTTCTGTTACTAATTTATGCCTCAGTTTCTCTGTACAGTGCTTACTGTTCTTAACCTGCTCTATAAATAAAGCTCTAAAACATAATTCCAGTAATCATGATAAAAAGCAGAGGTTCCCAAATTGTGGGCCACGCCCCCTAAGGGGGGCGCCGTGCCATTGCATGTGGGGGTGCAGGAAGCCGTCTGGATGGGAAAAAACCCAAAACATTGTCTGCCTGCGCTGGGTTTTACCCTAGAATGGCCACGTCTGTTATTCCTATGTCACTTTGATACAGTAGGGGCTTCCACACTTCCCATATCTGTGTCCTCTGTCACTTTTATCAGCAGTTAGAACAGTTTAATCCGTTGTTTAAATGTCGTAACCTGTTTTTCCGAGCCGCCTTTAAACGCAACATGAGCTACGACGCTCCGCTGGGTTTATACCTGCAGCAGGTGAAGGAGACCTGATGCTGCTGCTGCTGTAGAGCTACAGGTGTGTTAGAATCATGGCAGAAAACCTGCAAAACGCAAAGAACTTTTGCAGTTTTTTCCCCCAAACTAACAGACCGAGTTGAGTAAAGTTGTTAGATGCAGGTAAAGATAGCTAAAAAAATGACTAGGTAGCTAATATCAATACATCACCTTAAGCTTAACAAGTAGCCTGCAGACTATGTTGTTGTCTATGTTCAGATTCATTTTGCCCCCCTAAAACGCACGGTGTTCAACCAGACAGCTACTTGTAATCGATACAGGGGGCACAGAAAATGTTTGGAAACCCCTGGGGGAACACAGGAAAATAAGTTTGGGAACCACTGATATAAAGGATGAAAAGGGCATAAACGTTTCCTCATTTCAAATATAACAACCTGTAAGACGATGTCCAACAGTTTCCTCTGAACGGTACAGGCCCATGAGAAATCAATGAATCAAGTGGAAAAAATGTGGAAGCAAAGGCTTCATTATCTCAGGGCAGCAAAGATATTCTAACCACATTTTACATTTTTTATTCATCTAAAACTTTGCAAACTGCGTTCAGGTTTGTGGTTGTGAAATCTTTCTCTCACCAGTGATTCGACTGCAACACGGGGCTCTCGTTCTGGGCGATGTGGTATAAGGCACTCATAGCATTCATGTTGAACAGCGGCGGCTTCCTCTCCGCTGCGCAGCGACAAGAAAGAGGAAATGGCTTCAGCTCGGTGAACTTCTGTCCTCATCGCGCTAACAGGAGTTTTCCTCTTACCCAGCTCTATGCAGGTAATGCCAAGTGACCACACATCCACCTTCCCGTCGTACTGTCCCTCGTCCATGGCGAGGATCACCTCAGGCGCCATCCTGCACAGAGGAAACAACAGTTCCAGCCTTTTCTGTTTCCATTTGGCCGTGGAGCAGCACAGAGCTGCACCTTCAGGCGAATCCGTTTCCCGAGTCTGAACACTGACGATATTCAGACTCAAACATATTTCATTCAATTCAGAGGGAAATTAAATGTTGAAACTTATATTTCACAATTTTCATCAGAGAGTTGTAGATTGTGATAAACAGAGGCATGAAGAATCTCCTCTAGCAGTCAGTGTTACAGCGGTTCTGACTGTCATATAAGAGTCTCAGGAAGAGGAAACTAAGGATTGTAAATGTTGAGTTAATGAAGCAAACGTCTAGAGCAGAGCTGAAACGATTAATGAGATTCACTTTAATTAATCGATTATTATTATAAACTAACCATTAACTGGACATTGTTAAATGATCGAGCAGTTCCTAAAGGAGTGGTGCGTTGTTGCATTTTACACATTAAATATTTATTTTGTTATTTATTTGTTAACTTGGCTTTCCCTCCAGGAAGTTGCAGTGTTTTATTTGTGGTTTCACAACATTTCTTTTCAAAAGCTTTACTTTTGCCACAGCATGTTGGCAAAAAGTTGGAATTTCTGCTGCTAACCTTCCCCCCCAAAAAAGAGACACGATTCTAACAGTTAATATTTAAAGTACAAACAACATTTTCTAGTTCCTTCGTAAAAGACACTGCAAAAACACAAAATCTAGTTTCTACTGTAAATATCTTAGTACATACGAAATAAGACAAAACTAACTTAAAGCTAACTTATTAGCAACATGTTCGAGCTTATTAGTCAATGGTGTGTAGTTGCATTTCAGACATTGAATTTTTATTTTTTATTTATTTAAAAAAGAATTTGACTTGCATTTTTTATGCATTTCTAATATTGCATAAAAAAGTTTAAATAAAAAACATGCCGAATGTGACCGCTTATATTTGATTAATCATCAGGATAATCGATCCATCCATCCATTTTCTTTACACCCTTGTCCCTGAATGGGGTCAGGAGGTGCTGGTATCTCCAGCTAACGTTCCGGACGAGGGGCGGGGTCAGGGGTCACCCTGGACAGGTCGCCAGTCTGTTGCAGGGCAACAGAGAGACACACAACCATGCATACACACACTCACACCTAGGGACAATTTGGAGAGCCCAATTAACCTGACAGTCATGTTTTTGGACTGTGGGAGGAAACCGGAGAACCTGGAGAAAACCCACCATGAACAGGGAGAACACGCAAGTCCAGGGCCAGGAATCGAACCTAGAACCTTCTTGCTGCAAGGCAACAGCTCTACCAACTGCGCCACTGTGCAGCCCAGAATAATCGATCGATTAATCAAAATTAAGAGTCAATTGCAGCCTTACTGTGCACTAGCTTTTTGCACTGGTGCAAGTTTTTGACTGCAGGTTAGACTCAGTTCATCCCTGATATCAAAAGTATGTAAACTTCTAAATTCAAAGAAAGTTGTTTAATCAAAAACATTTTCTTGCCACATTTTCTAGCATTTGGCAAATTGAAATAACTTTGGTAACTTTAACTGATGTAAAACAAGAGAAGTTTGTGTCTTTTTATTCTGCATACATACCCAGAATTGGTTGGTTATTTCAACGATCGATTAATCACGGCTAACCGTCTCAACCCTGGTGTGTATAAAACATGTAAATAAGTGTTTTACCAGTAAGGTGTTCCCACGAAGGAGTTGGCTGGAGCAACAATAGAAGCAGAGCCGAAGTCTCCCAGTTTGACCTGACCCGGTTCTGTTAGCAAGATGTTTCCTGCTTTCACGTCCCTGACGGGCAGAAAGCATCAGATGGGAGAAAAACAGAGAAACGGAGGAAGAGATGAGACGTGGCTGCAGCATAAACAGTGTTGCATAAGCTTTGTTATCAGGACCGCTGATGCCTCTCGTCAGAAGCGTAGGCGCTGAGCGGGGCGGCTGGAGAGAAGCGAGGCTCACCTGTGAATCATGTTGTGAGAGTGAAGGTAGACCAGTCCCTGCAAAGCACCGTGGGTAATGGCAGCTATTTCCACCTCTTGGAGGGGTTTCTTGTGGACTGTGGAGAGAATTTTTACATTTGCATAAACAGACTGAAAACACAGCAAAATCTTAATAAATGTTTTATTCCCTCGTACCTTCCAGCAGGTCGGAGGCTGAACCCAAACAGTACTCCATCACCAGCTGGGGAAGAGCAAACAGGAAGAGCGTTGTTGTTTGGAAACATCCAACCATGCAGCAGCCATTTTGTTTTGCTCTGAAGTGAAGCTGCAGAAATCTAGCTACTTATCAATGTTTTACTGCTTTTTAATCTCATTAGCTTTTCCAAATATGCCGAAGGTTTTCAGCTAATCGTCTCTGGGAATAAATGTCTTATTAAGCCCAGAAGGAACCGGGAGTTGAACCTGAAATTTAATCTCACTTCCTGCCGTTTCAGGAAGTTATGGAGTTGAGTCGGATTAGTCAAACACAGATGCTGCGATGACTACGACATGCAAACAGCAGCAGAAGTGGAACAATGAGGTGACATTACTGAAATAAATACCGGAGGTTTACAGTTCCTGCTTTTTTAGTGATGAATTACAAATGGAAATACATTTTTCTGTCATCGGATCAAAAATGAGGCGAGATTAAAGAGAAATAATGATGTTACATCGCCTCTTTCTCCATTTTTTAGTGTTTTTTTAAATATGTATTTTTTTTAAATAAGCATTTGTAGCATTATGCAGAGGCAGGCAGAAAAATATTAAAAGTGTACATTTACCAATTAGAAAGAAATCTAATCAGTGTTTTTTTTGTTGAGATTGTTGTTGCCAAAAATTCCTGATTTCACACAAACGTTTTTCAAAAGGTTGTGAATTTTTTAAGCTTTACCTTTACTTTATAGAAATTTCTGCACATAACCTTCCTACAGGAAACAGGATTCTAACTTAATTCATATTTAAAGTGAAAAAGTACGCACTGCAAAACACAAAATCTTACCAAGTATTTTGGTTTAGTTTTTGGTGCAAATTTCTCAGTACATTTGAAATAACACAAAGCAAACGTATAGCTAACTTTTCAGCAAGACGTAGGAGTTTGTTTAGAGTCAATAATTCCTCAATATTTATGAAAAATTATTAGTTCCACTGGCAGATTAATTCACTTATAGCAAGACATTTTCCCATGTTGTAAGTGAAATAATCTGCCAATGGAAATAGTCATTCTAATCAACATGAAATTATTTACCATATATTTTGATGAAAATGTGCTTGTAAATTAGCACACCTGGAATAAAATAAAACTAAGATATTTGCACTTGAAACTAAACCAGCAATACTTGGTAGGATTTTGTGTTTTTTGCAGTGCACTCTTAATACAAATCAAGTCCTGAGGAGTTGGCAAAATGCAAAAATAAAAAATAAAAATAGTTAACATGAACTGTTTACACAGAAGAAGTAAATTCTTCAGAAAATCTCAAAATGGCATTTTCCGAGAAAAAAAAGAGAAAATGACATTTCATCTTACAGGTTTGGCTTTCAAGAGAACGGTTTTGAAAAGGAAGTTAAATTAGAAGCGATCCAAAGGGAAATTGAAAAAATTCAGAAAAGGAGGACATGCAGAAAATGTTGAGGTGGTCAGAGAACATTTGTACATTTTAGTGCAATTTAATACCAGATGGTGAGAAAAGTTTATTTAATTTTTTAATTCAGTGCTTTGTTGCATTTTGCTGGAGCTGCAGGTGCAGCGCGGCCTCACCCAGGCGGTGTGCTCCCTCAGGTAGCAGCCTCGGTACTCCACCGTGTTCGGGTGGCGCAGCTTCTGGAGGAACTTCACTTCCTTGATGATGTCCTGCCATTTCTGGAGCAGAAACAGAACCACAGTCACCGACCAGCTGACTCATCCACGGGTCGCACGGTAAAAATCAAACACTTTTCAAGCATTTTCAGTGCCACACTTTGAGACAGAAACAATGCAAATAAACTAAAAAAAAAAAACAAGACTTATAATTCACTGTTAAGTGAAATCATTTTTAATATTACTACAGTCTACAGGAGAAACGAGATAAGCTAATACTTAACAAAACATTTTGTTTTAAAAAGTCTTACAAACACAGAATAAACACACTAATTTAATTAAAAAATAATAATGAAAATCCTTACATTTGAATTAAGTTTATTAGTGTATAAAATATAAGCTAAGCTTTATTTTTGATTAAAACTCTGAAGGCACCACAATCCACTGACTTTAAAAAATACATTTATTTTTAGGAAAATATTTGGTTCATTTTCTTAGATATTGGTTTTAATCTCTTATTTACTTTTATTCTTTACAAATGCTTTTGTTTTGTTGCCCTTTGAGATCTAAAGATATAAAGAGTATTATAAATAAAATACACGTTTATTATTAATAGTAACAATAATACACAGATCAATAAATCATTGGGAAATTACAAATAATAAATATGCATTACATTGAAGCAATCTAAACTAATCCTGGGTAAATGAAACTCCTGCTTAAATTAAATGCTTCATACAAAGAAAGGTAAAAGAAATCTCTACAAAAATTAACTTTTCCTGCATTTAGTTAATAAAAATAACTTACCAATTCTGACGTAGAACAAAAAAGGTTTAATCTAATGCTTTTAATCAGACGTTAGACTGAACTTAATTACTAAACTGTGAAGTTTGAATATCAAGAACTTTGAAGGATTTTATCCAGAAATGAAAACACCTGATTTAAATGAATTCTTGTCTCGTACCTCATTGGACTGTTTGCCGCTGTAAGACATCTTCTTGATGGCCACCACCTCATTGGTGCGGATGTCATGGGCCTGGAGTGGGAGGAGGAATGAGTTTCAGGTTTAGCTCAAATGAAGGTTTTATTTATGTAAAAGAAACTATGATTCATCTTCTGATCACAGAACTGGACATGTCAAAGCCAACAGGATTACATCAACCTGCCTTCACCATCCATCTTTATCAGGATAATGTTGTTTACACAGATTTTATAGGTCATTTTATTTATTGTTTCTGTTTTGTTTATCTATTTTGGATATTGGTTTGCCTTATTAAATAAAAGAACCGCAAATTTTCAATGTACCCACTGAAAAAATATAGAACAAAATCTGGTTTCTGATCAGTAAATTGGTCACTTTTTCATAAATAGAAGCAGATTTAGGTAAATTTGTATCATTTATGAATTAATTAAATTCAGCCGAACATGTTGGCAGCGACACGTTTTCACAAGCCAACGTTGCAAACCACTGAAACATTCCAGCGGTTTCTGAAAGGGGAGACGATTCCCAAGAAATATCTAGTTATCACCGTAATTTCACTCCCGCCGTTACAGGAAGCAGGTTTCTCTTCATTTTTGTTAGGTAAATTGTATTATTATCAACTATTTGTTATACTTTTATAATGTCCTAGTTTATGTATCCTTATTTGTTTAGTCATATCTTTTAAGGAATGTTTCTGTATGTTAATCGCCGATTCCTTTCTCAGAGAGCCTCTGAAGCAGAGCAGTGACAGCAGCTCTTCACAGGATGCCCTGATTTTGACCTGTTGGCTGTAAAACCATCGCTGTGAAGATGTACAACTTGCTCTGTTTGATTCTGGGTCAGGAACTGGATAATCTAGGTTAAGATAGATTGTGTTAGTGATAATCTTGGCGCTGTAACTGTGTGATGACGTGTTTCCTCCTCCCTTTAGAGTTACAGCTCTCTGTGATTAGGGATGCTAAAGACAATAAAAAGAGAGGATCTGCTCTGAAATGTGCTTTCAGAGCAGCAGGAGATTGAAACTGAAAGCACATCTCTGTCTGTTCTCTAGAATCTAACTTTCTCTCGTCTTTCCTGTGTTTGGTCTGTGTTAATAGGTGTCAACCCTGACTATTTTAATCTGATAAAACACTCTTAACAGACTGTATGTTGTAAGTAACTGCTATACATTAAAAGTTAAGGTTGTTTTGGAGAAATTGGCCAAATAATTTACTCACAGGACATTTAAAGAACTTCATACAAAGATTTGAGACAAAGGGTTAAACTGCAAGCTATCATAACAAGGCAGCCTTCAAACTGAAATCTTTTCACACATTCTTTGGATTGGTTTATTAAAAAAAAATAGGGCAACCTGCAGCAAACACAGAGCTTCATCTGACTCAGATTTTAAACAGATTCTTTAGCAAACAAACATCAGAGCGTCTTTCATGTGACAGATTTGGCTCAGATAGACACATGAGACATCAAGACATCCAAACACACAGCAGCAAACTCACAAAGTAGACGGCGCCGAAGCTGCCATGGCCGATCTCCCTGAGGTCGGTGAAGAGCTTCTCGGGATCCTCCCTGCAGAACAGCTCCGCCACCTCCGGGTCCTTCAGGCTCCCGGCCCGAACACTCGACGGCATGGCCAGCGCCTGGCGGGGAGCGCAGGACACGCAGCGTGAGCCTCTGCTGTTTGAAACACTACCTCTGACGGAAACACGGCTTAGGAAATAATTTGAAACGGTCTGTTACAGGTTTAAACTAGGGCTGTAGTGATGCAATAATCTCACGATACACGATATTCCGTCCCCAATACGATATATTACAATATTCAGCAAACGATACAATTCAATACATTTTTGTGATTGTGATTTTAGAGGGACAGAGTGATTTTGGTGATATTTTGTGACTGTTATAAAGTTGGATTGAATTAATTTAACTGAAAACTGATTAAA
>CAEGAF010119291.1:0-19308 GCA_903067075.1 Micropoecilia bifurca
TTATAAATGCATTTTAGTAGTAGCCTCAATCGCCTCAGTCACAGAATGAGAAAAAAAACAAGTTGCATAGAAAATACCAGATGAAATCTTCCAGTCATGCCTGTGAATAACATATATTGTTTTTTAAAAAATCATTTAATTTTCTAGACTTTTTAAGGATGTGTGAAAACTTGAACTGACTTAAACTGATAGGATTTTAAAACAACCAGCAGGTAAATGTAAAAAGTTTTAATCCAGTTTTAACTGCTGAAGCTTTTAAAATTGTTTTTCCTTGAATAAGGTAGGTTAAATACCATGCATTATTTAATGCATTATTTAATGCAAGGTAGTAGCATTACCTTGCATTACTTGCTTTGTGTTTAAGCTAAACTCTGGTTTCATCACAGCTCATTATTGGCCTCTTTAACCTTGTATAATAAAAGCTTTCTCACCTTGCTAATAATATTCACTATTCTACCATGTATTAGTAATGTTTTCTCTGTAGCAGAGGAAGGTCACACATCTCATTGAACCTAATATTTACAGAAATTATGGAAAGAATCCTTCACAGCATAATGTAGAATATCCTCTCATTTTCTTTAGTTTTACATTCATTTTGAGGAGGTTCCTTCAGTCTGAATGTTCTGTTGTTTCGTCTCCCATCCATGGTTGGGCTGCATTGCTGTATCTGGCAGGACAGAAATGTGGATTTGTTTGAGTATCTGATGATCATCATGTGTGGGAAATTGGCAAAGACCTGCGCTGCTAATGAAAGTCATCTGCTGGGCTGAGATAACCCCACCAAACGTCTGCTGCTGCTTCTGCAGGACAGACATGTTTGTTTTAGCCATGCTAGCCAGTCGTGAGCCAGATAAATGTCACAGTTTATTATTTGAGTATTGACAACACTGTCAAGTGAGTTGAACATTTTTTTGCTGCACTTTTGTAGGTCGTATTTATCAAACCTCTCTTTTCTCATGCTGAGGGTGGAGGATAGATAACAGGAGCCTTCACTAAGGCGTGGTTCTGCTCAAACACGTTCAAATAGGCGCTGGGGAGACATAAACTAAGGCTGTTGCTTAATGAGAGAAACTTTCCCACAACTTTTTGTTTCCCCTCCAGAAACAAACAAGATTAATTTGGAAAAGCTGTTTGTGGAGAAGCTGTGGTCCAGGTTTCATGAGCTACAATCCAACTGATGCTAATTAATCCATATATTGACTAATCTTTAGCATCTGTTGCTATCAAACATCTGGAGCATAAGTGGGTGTTCAGGTATCACCTTTAAGGTTTCAAGCCAACAGTTCATTTCTTGGGAGCCAAATATAGTTTGTTTAAGAATGTGCATCTAAATGAACCACAAGACTGAGACCAGTCCAGACTGATTCAATCAGAAACCTCTTTGTATCAATAAGTAACTTCTCATATGAGTTGACAGAAATCACATGTGGAGCACCCCAAGGCCCAGTTTTGGGACTCCTGATATTTAATATCTACATGACCCTGCTAGTTCAAGTTATAGGAAATAATATGATTGGCTAGTCTGGCTATGCAGATGATACACAGCTCTACATTACAATGTCACCATTTAACTCTGTTCCATCCAAGCATTAAATCTAAGACAGATAAATGTATGGATGTGCCAAAACTTTCTTCACCTGAACAGAAACAAAATTGAAGTTATTATATTAGGACCAAGAGAGTAACAATTAGCTCACAGCTTCAGTTATTACAGCTAGAAACTAGTGAACAAGCCCAAAATCTGGGTCCTGAACCTTCAGAGCCACATCAAGACAGTCAGAAAGTCGTCCTTCTATCACCTGAAGATCATCAGGATTAGAGGACTGATGTCTCAGCGAGATCTAGGGAAGCTCGTCCATGTGTTCATCTTTAGTTGCATTGATTTATGCAACAGCGTCTGACTAATAAATTCAATCCTACAGCTGCAGCTGATCCAGAAGCTGCTGCTGGAGTTCTCACTAAAACCAGGAAGAAAGAAAACTAAAACTAAAACCAGTTTTAAAGTCCCTCCACTGGCTCCCTGTAGCTCAGAGAATAGACTTTAAAATACTGTTGTTAGTTTATAAATCAATTGTAAATCATTTATGCAAAAACTGATGTAAATGCATGAATCATTGAAAACCTGAGCAGGGAAGGTGGATTGTTCAGTGGTTTCCTAGTGAACAATCCACCTTTGTTGAAGGTTTCAAATCCCAAGACAATAGCAAATTAAATCTGTGCTGTTGTAACAACCTTCCAGACCTCTCAGGTCTTCTGGTTCTGGTTCTGGTTCTGGTCTAAAAAGAGTCTGGTCTAAAAAGAACTCTGCTTCTCCAAACATGGAGAAGCAGAGTTCAGCTTTAATGCTCCAAATTATCTGGAACAAACTTCCAGAAGCAGTGAGTTCCTTTAAATCAATGTTGTTTATTAATAATAAGTGGAACGTGATAAATTGTCGTTTGGTTTTTTCTTACTTTGCCAATAAAATGTAACATCTTTTGATGGTTTAGCCCTTCGGACTGCCTTGTTGCTGAAATGTGACACACAAATAAGCTCCATTTTCTGGCTGCTTGGATTTAACTAATGAAAAACATGCAAGCTGTAAAAACGCACAGTGTGTTGTAATTCTGCTGTATTTCAGGCAGCAGAGCAGCAGAGAGCCGCCGGTGTTTTGTTTTCAGAAAGCTCTGCACCTCCTTCTCATCTGGATTCCTGGAAGGAACTGAATGCAACACGGAGGCTCATTGGGATTCCTGCGGACGCCGCGCGTCACCTCACCCCGATCTCATGTGAAGAACCAGGGGTGACATCAAAAGGAATTACTCAGAGGGAAGAAGAGGAGCTGGAGAAAAGAGTCACCTTATTAAGGCCTGACCCCTACGGCGGCTCAGTCCCTCCATCCAGAGCTTTGGAGATGGTCACTCCTGTGATGTAACTCGCAACCTGACGTATTCGCATAAATCACTAAAAACCTGAGGAGTGAAGGTGGATTGTTCACTGGATGCTTTGTGTAAGTGTTGAAGGCTTCAAGCCCCAAAACGAACCTACATTTATTTTATAGTAAAGTCTTTTCCAGTTCAATATTCACAGATTCACCTACTCGTATATTTTCTGTGGAATGTAACTTCAGATTAGTCACATAACATTCACCTATTCATATTTCTTTCCATCTAAAATGCAGTTTGGGAAGCTGAATTTCTTCAGCTTGATGCTATTTGACAGGCGATTGGCTGGCATTTGCAAAGCAGCCAATCCAAGAGTGCCATTTAATTTCATTGGCATTTATTGGCTGAACCCTAGAAAGTGGAGATAAGGAAGACTCCAGATGTAGGGCTAACAAACCCGTTTGGTCACTTTAATCCAACTTCAGTCTGTTTGTCTAGAAAGTCCAGTTTGTTTGGGGAGGTGTGAAAGCAAAATCGAACCAAAAATGCTAATTCTGGTCTGCCTAGAAACCTCGGTTGTAGGTTTGGTTGAAGTGAACTCTGGTGTGGTTTGAATACAGCCGGAGAATTGGCTCATTGTCTTTTACCAAAGACAAGAGAGAAATCCTACAATCTTGACATGACTCCGTTTTTGCTATTTTGTGAAAAAGACGTGCTCAGTCTTGAGAAGTTTTAGTGTTGTTTTTTGGTGAGCAAAAACAATAATACAACTAAAACCCTGAATACAGCAACCAACTGTTCATCATGTTGGTGAAAGTGTGACGAGTTGGAGTATCTTGTAGCCACATGACCTAAAATAGATCATTTCAATCAATCAATCAATCATTTGTAAGGCACATTTAATCAACACAGCAGTTCAAAGTGTTTTATATCATAAAACACAAAATAAAGTCTGAAAAACCTCGTCACCAATTGAGAAACCATTACATTACATTTTATCAAGTACCGTCATCAAATCACTAATACACTGATCAATGATCCATTTTTTATGGTTCAAATTAACTCAAAGCAGGTGAGTTTTAGTCAAGATTTAAAGGGACTCAGTTTGAAGTTTTCTGGAAGTTTGTTCCAGATTTGTGGTGCATAGAAGCTGAAAGCTGCTCCACTCAACAAGACAATGAACTGAAGGGCAACAGAAATAAACACCTGGAAATCTCACAAACTTGAAACAATGCTGGCCAGTATTCAGAAGGAAAAAAAGAGAAATTCAGTGAGTCATAAAGAAGATAATTTAGTAGATATGAACAAGAAAAACTAACTAGAGAAGGTCTTTTCAAGGTGAAGCTATATCCATGTGGATTTTATGGGGAAAATCCTTAAAAACCTCAAAAAGCTCTTTAATCTCCATCACTTCTCCTTAAACAAATGCTTTCTAATGCACACAAGAAGTAGATAGGGACAGAAACGCACCTTGGAGACCCTCCTGCACGCCCAGCTGCTCGTCTTTAGTCTCGCTCTGCACGTTTCCTGTTGAAGCGCCGTGTCGACGTGACGACGGCGTCTGATAAACTCAGACCCGTAAAACTTCAAGGAAACAGACACTGGAGGAAACAATTTCCATGACATTGTCCAAATATTGGATGATTCTGGGTTTGTGTTCATGCACTAAAACCAGGCTAAGACATAGATGTAGACGGTTTGACATGATGATGGATTGCATGTGAAATAGCTGCTGTTTCCAGCTCAGTGGGAGCTGCAGGATGAGGGAAACTCTGGAGAGGAAATCCAAATCCTATCCACTCACACATCAACCCCACGGTCCAAATGAACAGTGGCACTGGAAGGAGAAGGAAATCAGAGCTCATTTCTTCCTTTTTTAATTAAATCCTCCTTCCAAGCAGCTATTTTCAGTCCGTCTTTCAGCTTTATGCAGATATTTTCAGAGCGTTTCTTAGGACGTGGTTTTCTCACTGATTTATCAGGTTAGTGTCAGATCATTTCAAATAACTTTGGTACAATAATTTATCATTTGAACCTTTAACTGAACTTTTCCAATCTTCAGGAGAAAGTTTTCCGCAGAAGTAAAAAGCAACACCCAAGATATTATATTCATGTTTACGACTTGTTCTCCTATCCTTTAATTTTATTTTATTGCCATTTGTTTTTTGTTTTAAATAAAGTTATTGGGGAAAAAAGAGGTAATGTAAGGCGAGAAAACAGAACTGCCATGAAGTTGTCACCCCTTCAAAATAAGAGCATGAATATAAGCGTCTAACTTGTGATGAATTCTTCACAGTTGATTAAAAACTACAACACAGATGTCAACTTTTATTCAACTTAAAACAGACATGTAAATTAGCATTTTAGAAATTATCCAGTAAAATGTTCAAAGCTAGCAAGTGCGCTAAAGCGTTAAATGTAAAGTTAGCTCCTCTATTAGCAGAATTTTTCAACTGAAGGTTTATAAAACAACAAAGTAAATTAGCATTTAGAATTTATCCAGACAAATTAAGTCAGGAGAAGCTACGTGTACTAAATATTTTCAAAGTTAGCAAAAAGCTAATACGCTAAACAAAACAATTATCTTTGTTAGTAGCGCATTAGCAAAAGTGTTCCCACTACAGGAGATGTCAAACTTTGTAAGTTTACAAGACCTATACAAGGAATTTAAATTAATTTATTGATAATAATTTATCCAGGAAAAATAACTTAGGAGTAGCTACACATTTTCAAAGTTATCAAAAAGCTAAGCTAAAAATTAGCTCCACTACTACAGAGCTCTCAGTGCATATCCCAAACTTTGTTGAACTCTGAGTTTAAGAAACAGCCACTCAAATTAGTTACATAAGTTATTCAAAGATAACAAAATTGCTTAAGCACTAAGCTGAAATTAACCACAGCATTAGCGCGTTAGCACCACTTGTTTCCTGCTTCTTTTAATGCCTCTTTGGTCCAAAACGGCTCGATTACGCAGGTTGGAAAAGCCGTTTGTCTGCTAATAAATGCAATCATTTCTTGAAATCTGCACTTCCTATTTATCTTTTATACTTTTCCCCTGAATGGGAAGATTAGGGTGGTTCAACATTTTTTGCACAGTACAGCCCGTTAGTCTCAGCCGATCCGTTAAATCTGCCTCAAGGTGCTGACGGATGCGGAGCAGAGCCGCCCGGTTCGGAGGCGACCTGCCGGACGGCGAGAGCGGCCAACATGTGCAGGATGTGGGAACCGGTTCACGAGGTGTTGCTGGACCGAGACGACAGGATCCCGCTGATGAGGTCACCTGCCGCCTCTGAGAGGAACCACTGCGGTTGCAAGTGTTCCTGGTTCAGGAGGAGGTGGATACATGACTTTTCCACCTTGCTGGAATTTAATGATGGGAGTTGAAAGCCTTCCCTGACCAACATGTGGGAGATTTCTGCTCCCATGAATTAGTATGGAGCTCCTAACTGCAAATTCCAGATGTTAAAGTAAGTGATCTAAAACCATATCTGCGAGCTGAAGGTGCAAACGAAAAAAAATATTTTCCATTCAGATCAGGAAACTCAGGGAAAACTGAGTTGAATAATTAAGTCTCATGTAGGCGGTTTTAGTGAGCAATAATCTGTCGAAACATCTGCAGAAATTATTACTTCAGGGTTGATTAAACCAGAGATGGTAAATATCTCCCACTGCTAATTAACGTGTTTCATTTAATTGATTTAATGATCCCAGAAGATGAAAGACGATGTTTTAATCAATAGTTCTAGTCTAGCAGAGACAAAACATTTTATCATTAAGATTCAAACTGCTTTGAATCTTAATAACCAAGAGCTCTAATTCCTTTAACTTATACATTATTATAGAAATCATAGAAACGTTTGTTTAAATGATTCAGTTCATACATTTTTTTATACAAAAAATTTTGTACTTAGTACTTAATTGAACCAAATTTTGGAAAACCACTGCAGCTAAAATTAAATTGTGTTGTTTTTTATTTATATAATTTTGGTACTGCCAAACATTATTATTAGTTTTAATTATTGGACTTTTATTTCTTTTTTTTTTATATCATTTATGTACCTGTGATGTTGTGAAGCATTTGTTAGCTTAGGTTGTAAATGTGCTATATAAATAAACCTTCACTTGATTTAATACAAATTTAAATTTCTCTGATACTAAACCTAAAATGTCTTAATAAGGAAATAATTTGCTGTGTCTTCCTAAATGTGATTTATGTTCATTTTAAGTATTTCATCAGAAACGATGGAAATGGCAAAAAAATTACAATTTCCATAATTTTACAAAAAACAACAAAAGTTTTAACAGTAGCTTGAAATAGTTTCAGTTTTTGCAATAAAGAGGTTAGAATCTAGTTTAGATCATACGACAGAGTATTAGGACCACGCTAAGAAAATTAAAATGATAAAATGATTAGAATAAAGTCAGAATATTATGACAATAAAGCCGTAAATAATTAACTCACAATGTTGCGAGAATAAAGTCACATCATCCTAAATCTTAAAGTGGGATGTATTTTCTTTCTGTTATCATTTTTGCGTCACAACAACCTTTAGGAAGAAAGCAGAAAAACAAAGCAGGGACTATTTTTACTAGTTTTTTGCTCATTTGTGAGACGTATTACGAGTAACTGCAGGAGGCCGACTCATCACTCTCCACAATCTGTGAGTTTTCTCCACGTGTTCTTGAATAATTACTCACCTGCTGTATTTATAAAGAAATTAATGTGCCTGCAATCATACAACTCACTTCCCCCTGCAGTTTCAGATTTATCTGAGCATTTACTGCCTAGTTATTAAATAAGAAGTGTGTTGAAATCATACTTTCTGCTTTAGTAGGTTCAGCAACATCTTGTGTTTATCAGGAAACAACAAAGCGTTAGTTTAGTTTATCCTTTCATTGTTCTTCAGATTTTATCTACTTTTTACATCATGAATCAAAATCTTTGATTTAAAGGCATAATTTCTTAATTTTTTTCTGCATGCAGTGTTTTTATTATAGCATTATATAACTGAAATGCCCAATTTGGGACATAAATGATCAATTAGTCTTGGCTATGCTACATGAAAGAATGCTGTAGTTTACCGCCATTTTAATACTTTAATACTTGTCGCTGTGCTACACCAAACATTATATTAGAAAAAAATGCAGTGAATTAGGGTTTACTTACAAATATGTTTTACTGTCCAGTTTTCAACATCATGCGCTTGCAATTTAGTTTGTTTTTATGCCTGGAGCAAGAAGTGTTACGAGTTGTTTTTAGTAATTAGGAAAACCTGGAGTGGCGTTTTAGCTGTATAGATTCTCTCCCATGAATCCAGAGGAATGGATTATTTTGGGAAGCAGCAGAAAAATCACTGGAGGGAGAAATATTTTATCATCATGAGAGGGACATGAACTCTTCACATGAACAGTTTCAGGTGTTTTTCATTCTCAGTAATTAACCTTACACAATCCCACAGTGAGTGAAATGACAGTTTTTGCTCCCTAAAAAGTCTCTCCGTCTCTGCAGCGACATTTGAGTACAAAGAGCAACGACACTTCACTCCGAGGCCCTGAACACATAAAACCGCTTAATTTGGGGGAGGTTTTTTTTTATGTCCTCATTTTTCTAAACGAGAAGTCGTGACATTATGCAAAAGAAAACAATCACATCTTTTTTATCCGTAGTCAAAACAATCAGGAGCGTAAAACAAAAGGACGAGTCCAACATGCACACAAGTCGATACGAGAGACTGAATAAAACATGCCAGCATGAAAAGCCGTGGCAATAATCAGAGGAAAGACAAAAGGACTTAACTGTTCTTTTTTCTTTGTCACGTGTCAGAAAAATGTCAAAAAAGCAACAATCTCTCAGGCAGCCATCAAAGCCCTTGGCTGGTGTCACAGAAACCCAGTTTTCTGATTTGACATCCGCTGGTGAAGAGCATAGACATCAGGGATGTTCTTATATTTTTATAACTGTGATCCATCTGATTATAGGAATAATAAGGTGAATATGTTTAGAGGAAATAAATAATGACAACATTCCCCTTCATCTTTTTAATTTATCTCAACGTTTTTTCAAAATAAACCCAATCACAATAGTAATTTATTTTCTAGCATTTGCTGCATGTTTTTAACTAGAAGATTGTTTTCAGAACCTTTCCACATTTAGATTGAAAATAGTTTTTATACAAATTTATTTTTCAGCTGAAACGATTCAAATAAAAGATCATTAAAAAGTCTTCACCCACTTCAAAATAAGAGCATTAATATAAATATCTAACTACCTGGAGAATTCAATAATCAATAAAATTTCATCACCAATGATTAATTTTACTCAGTTAAAACTTTGCTGTAAATCAACAGTTTTGAATTTATTTAGCAAAAATAAAAGATAAAAGTAAAATCCCAGCTAGTTCGGCAGATTCAGTTTGATTTGGAACCAACATGACAACATTTGTTACATTTTCAGCTGCATAAGCAGCAGGATAAATTTCATGAATTGGGGTTTGAAGAGGTGAGGATGAACGTGGCAGGAGTCGTGTCCGGTGGAGGATGATGGTTTAATGACAAATCGACAGGATGCAAGAGATCCAGGCAGCACAAGAGCAAAAGCAAAACTCCAACACTGGCAGAATCTGGTAAACATAAGATACACAACTAAGGCCTGACTGGGAAACAGACACAGGTGGGTATAAATACACAGGGAAGGTAATCAGGGGACACAGCTGGGATGAATCAATGGATGGACAAGACGACATAGGAACTGAATAAACACACAGGAAACTCTAATCCTCACAATGACTCTATTAAGCTGTTCAATTCCAAATCAAAATTTTCCCTGCAGAATAAGTGCATCCATCTAAATCCTTGGACGTCCCTACTGCTAAATATTTATGAATTATTACATTTTATTCTGGTTTACATGTACTTTTTTAATTAAAAGATGCATGCAGGAATAAAACTCTCATTATACATCAGCAGAACATCCTTTAGAGAACATGTACAAGATATTTTCATCATATTTGTTTATTGAACTATTTTACTGACTTCCTCTCATACAGGTTTGAGACAAACTGACCTGCAGGTTACAGGCAGGAAGTTGCTACATGAGATTGACATTGATGAGTAGAAAACCTGTTATTTTATTTTAAAACTTAAATTACTCAAACCAATACTTTTAGAGCTTCTGAAAGTTAGAACAAAACATCTGCCAACAATTATTGCAGGTGGATTGATAAACTGACTGACACTTTCTGAGTTGCTTTGCATGAAAGTTGAGTTTCCCACCATTAGACCTGAGTCAAACGTCCATGTTTGCGGGGCAGATCCTGCACAGCGCCGCCCCCTGAGGCCTGAGCGTCTCTGTTCGCTGTGACTTTTATGTATGGGGGGATGTATTCGGACTCTCATTGCTGTGTATGAATGAATTTATGGAGAGTTGAAAGAGGGATTCTCCAGCTCAGAATGAAATCCATTCTCCGCCTCAGGTTTTGGTGTTCTGAGGAGGAAAACAGAGCCTGCTCCTTTTATCTGCGTTTTCCCTCTTCGCCTGCATCTGCATGCATTGTGAGCGAAAATTAGCCCAAATGTGACGACTGATGCGGCACCGGGACCCTGCTGATACCTGCCAACCGCCTCACCGAGGAGAAAACTGCCGAGACGGGAAGCAGCGGGCTTTCTTCCCGACAGATAAAAACACAAGCATGAATTGTTATTATTATTACTCCGTCTCCACGTCTCTCCAATATCCAGCCACCTCACCCCCGTCCCAGCGGGGGACGTCAATATAGGAGCCAAGAGCCGGCAAATCTGTCTGTTTATATACGTCACATCAAGAGCAAATATTAATGCTCAATTTCCTAGCAGTGAGGCCATCCCATAATGCATTTATCCTCTGCAAATATCAATGTCACGCTAACTCTGGGGAGAGGCGTCAACTGAAATGTTATGAATAACTTGATCAAATTACACGGTGGGACCAAGAGGGGAATAATAAGGCCGCTGCTGAAGGACCCAGCCAGGTGAGGGCTCCCAGCCAGACACCATGCCTGCAGATAAATGGAGCTGTTAGCAAACCCTGCAGGTCACTGAGAGGTGGACACGCTGTCTGCTGAAACATAAGACCCCAAACAAAGACTAAATATAGACGTTACACCTTCTAATTTGGAGCTGAGCATCTTTAGTGGCGTCTTCTATCGATTCATTTAAAGAGAAGCAGAAGTTAGCTACTGTTGCTACTTTACCTGGTCAAACCGATATGAGTTTATGCTAACTCTGTACAAAGTTGTTACTGATGGGGAACGAGACATTACAAAATAAAACTGAACCAAGATCAGCTAGCTAAAAAGTTTGTTGCGCTAATTCTAAAGCGCGAACCATAAACAATAATTCAACTAACCTTAAAGCGCAACGCCAACATGGCATTTAATAGAAGGTAATGGGCTATAACAGGCAGAAGCTAAGGCTAATGTTAAAGCGCTATACCGATTTGGGCTTTAGGTGAAGCTAACGCTAAAGCATTACACAAATATGGTAGTAGAAGCCCAGGCTAACTCTAAAGTGCTATACCCATATATTATTTAGCAGAAGACCCGGCTAATGCTAAGCACTATGGCAATATGGCATTTAGAGGAAGCTAATGCAAAAGCACTGTACCACCATAGTATTTATCATAAGCTAAGGCTAACGCTAAAGCAACATGGTATTTATTTGAAACTAACAGAATTGGTGCATAGGCTGCCTTCCCCCACTTCAAAATAAGAGCTGAACTACCTGAAGATTTCTTAGCCAAAACTTTAACACAGATGTTAATTAAGCTGAAAATTTAATATGGTACAAAGCAGTTAAATAAATTAGACCTATAAATTTATCTGTTAAAATTCAGTGAAGCTAAGCTAACATTTCAAAAGTTAGCTAAAGTGTTAAGTACAAGTAGCGGAAGTGTGTCCACCACAGATAAGCTAATAATTCAACAAGGCTTAGTATAAAGAAAGTTGAGGGCCTAGTCAAAACCAAGGTCTTGATCTCAGCTTAAAGTGATACGTGATTTTCTCAGACTGATAACAGAACCTGGTGGACGGATCCAAGAAGCATCTCATCATCCAACATGCAGAACTCCATCCAAGGTAGGGTGTCTTAAAAAAACAAATTTTTCAAGATATCTGCGGTTTAAGGTCATTTTTATCTCTTAGATGGAAATAAATCACTTTCTTTTCCACAGATAAAGATCATGCAATTACATATATGCATGTAAGTGGAGCAAGAAAGCATGAAACTCAGTGATACGTTGGTCTGAAGAGTAATAAATTTCCACTTTGCAGTGGAGTAAAGCATAAAAATGAACATAAAACATAAAATAAAACAAAGAGGCAGAAGATTAATGAGGGTACAAGAACTTTCAGGTAAGTGGACACAAGACAGGAAAATTAACAACATTTACAAAAAAATCTCAAGTATGGAGGAAATGGGACCTCTGCACTAAGTCATTATGTTTCAGCAAAAACTTATTTTTCTCCTCACTAATTCAATTATAAATCCAATATCTTCTCCGTCTGTGCCAAATGTCAAGCTGTGCCTGAGTTATTCCTGACTACGTGCAGAATCAGTTGGTTTTGGCCAGAAATATGTGAACTGAGGCATGCTGGGATACCGCTGACCTCTGTTTCTTTCTGCAGATTAAAAAAATAAAAAACAAGGAAAGAGGCAGAGAGATCAGCCACCTGATACCTCCGACCCTCAAACGAAGGTTTCCAGGAGCCGATTTTCTGCCTAAAACGACAATCTGCTTCTTCTCACACGCTTCAGCGCGGATTATGAAAAGAAAACGCTGTTTTGTTTTAGCAGCTAAGTGCTTAGCCATTCTCCCGTGTGAGCGATTTTGATATTAACAGCAGCTCAAAAAGCAGATAAAACAAAAACAAAACGTCCTTCCAAGTTGGCCGACTTGGCCCCAGATGACAGAGCCTCAACATGGAGGAGGCCACATTGTGTAGAAAAGCTCTGCTTCTCCTGGAAGATCACAGGATTTTTGGTAATTTCATAGAATTACATGAACACCTGTTCAGGTTAAACTCGGGTCGTAACGAGTACAACGGGAAGAATGTGGAAGAACAGACTGAACGTTCCCGCCTGGTTTGCAGAAACAGGTGCTAGGAGTTTTCCTTGGTGTGAAAAGAAACTGGATAACTGGAAAAAATTACAAGTTAACTAATCAGCTGATTTGGAGCAAAGCAGACAAACTCCAGGTGGAAAAGTCCATCATTAAGGCTCAGAGATTTTAGCTTCTGCACAGCAGTTCAGTGAGACGGAGGCCATTGCTAAAATGCTAGTCATAAACATTGGTTCCGCTAATGCTAAAGTGGTACATCAACATGCTATTTAGCAGAAGCTAATGCTTTGGTGCTAATAATAAACATTAGTTAAACCAATGCTAAGGTGCCGCACCAACACGCTGTGTAGCACAAATTAATGCTAATAAGCTAATCATAAACGTTACCTCAATTCACATTAATGCACTACACCAACATACTACTTAGTAGAAGATAATGCCAAAGCGCTAATAAACATTAATTAAACTAATGTTAAAGCGCTAAACTGGCTATGTAGCAGAAACTATTGCTAATAAGCGAATCATAAACATTATTTCTGTTCACATTAAAGTGGTTCAGAAGTTAATGCCAAATGCTAATCATAAACAATATATCAATCAATGCTAAAGCGCTACACCAAGCGCTGCAAAAAGCTATTGCTAATGTATTAATCATAATCATTAGTTCTTCTAATGCTAAACCCCAATATAAAACGACATACGTTTTAAAAATTACAATTATCCTGTCGTAAAGCTTAATATTTAATATGCTAACAGGTCTGTTAAGTTTGACCTTGTGGGTTTTTAGAATTTCTTTGATATTGTCTCTGGTTCATATTAGAATATTTTTCTCCAATTTCTCTTGTATTTTTTCAGATTCCCCTTAGATAGAAGTTTGAGTTGTTTTCCATACTTTATTTAACTGGTTTACTATAAACAAGCCAAATATCTCAGACAGGATGTTTGACCTTTACATCCAGTTAGCAATGTGTTAGCAGCACAAATGCATGTGTGAAAAACAATAAAGACAAATGAAGGCGTCGCACAAAGCCTTCCTCATTGTTAGAGAGTGTCACCCTGATTGTGTTTTACCCCTTATTGTTATTCATGAGCTGTCTGAACATGTGTGAGGATGTTTTATTAGCGTTCTGTCATTGTGGCTGCAGTGACTCTGGAGCCAGTAGTCAAGTTCACAGAGTAATTTTCCTCCCTGTTATTGCAGCAGAGAGTAATGGCTTCCCATCACAGCCTGTTCCCTTTAAGTAATGTCAGGTTAGTTAGCCGCAGTGCTAACGGACACATTTAGCTCGCTAAAAGTGATGAGGGTCGTGTAATAGACCATTACAAACAAACACAAGTACTGTATTAAAAAAAAATATTGGGAACATTTGAAAGAGCTGGAAAGTTAAAATCAGCACAGACAAGAAATTTGAGTTAAATAAATGTATATAAACTAGGATTAGATTAAAAAAGAAAAAGAAAATATGCACATATGTATAAAAATACAAAAATCTTTAACTGTGTTTTCATCAAGGCTTTTTATGTGGATTTTGCATCAGAAAAAGTTGATGGAACTAAGCTTTTTACATCTCTTGATGAACAATCAGATGTTACTACTGTCAGAAATTACAAATATTCACATGTGATTTTTAATTGTGCTTCTTAACAGCAAAATTGTGTTTTTTTTACATTAGCAAAATACTGACAACTTTTTGAGCACGTTTGCAATGGAAACGCAGTTATAGTGTCTGTAGCACCAACCTGAAGGTTTAAACAGTTTGTGTCCACCATGTGTGGGATCTGCAGAGATGCTATCTACCTGTTTCCTTTCACTAGACCTGGATAAATCCTGGTTGTAGGGAAGAAACATGATTGTTTGGGTTGAGAATAAGTTTTTCTAGGCTCTGTTTGAGACCTGAGTGAAAATAATGTCTCTGCTCTGACCATCCAATCAGTCTGGCCATGAATAATCCTGGAATCAGGCAAAAACAGAAAATGCAAAGCAGTGGAAAGTCACAAGGTGGTAAAGAAACAGGCGAAGCGCCTCTGTGAAATCGCATAATTGCTCTGCGGGGAATTTTAATCAATTAGAACCGCAGCGCTAATTGAAGGCGACGTTGTGTTTACTGAGTCGTGGCGTCGAGCAGAGAGGGAAACGCGTTCAGGAGGCTCAGATATAACGAAGCGAAACCATCTGAATGTGAGGTTCAATTCAGACTCAAAGTCTCTGTCCCTTCTGCTGCCGTCAATATAATTAGAGAAATAATTTAAAAACAGTGGAAGGAAAAGTAGCCAAATGTTACACCCAAGTTAAGAGTGGAACTAATTCAACATGTTTTATTCAAATAAAAGTAAATATATTTGGTGAAAAGTCGACTCAAATACTGAGTAACTGATCAAATTATCAATCATTTAATATTTAAAAATTACATCACCAGATGGACCAAAATATAAAGTTAAGTGGAAATGTTGGTATTTTAAGGACAAAAATTACAATTCATATAAATTTTTTTAAAAAAAATCATTTAAAATAAAATGTTTCTAAATCAGTTTCTTTTAATAAAAACGGATGAAACTTTGACAGAAACTGCAGGTGTTTGTCTGTGTTTGGTGAATTTTTAGTTAAAACATGTTTGTTTTTCATTCACTGGGTAGAAAATCCAGAAATTTACTCAAGTGAGAGTAGAAATACTTCAGAATAAAGTTACTAAAGTAAAAGTAGAAATTTATTTTATCTATCTATCAAATCTACTCAATCAAACATAATTCAGTAAATGTAAATAGTTACTACCCAACTCTGCTGATGTCATAATTAAATCAGATCTACTCAAGTAGCTTTCTTACAAAATACCTTTTTGGATACTTTATGCCTTTTCTTGAGAAAAAATATATGGAAGCCGTTTTTCTCATACTATTATTTAGTAAAACTAGTTCTAAAAGTACTTTCACCCTCCCAAAAAATATTCAAGTCAATGTAACTTATTTCCAGAAGTGAGCTGAGTTCCCAAAAGTTGTACAAGTACAAGTACAAGTAAAAAGTACAGCATAGTAAAAATACTCCTAAAAGTACATTTCTTCAAATTGTTACTCAGGTAAATATAATTGAGTAAATGTAAGTAGCTGCCTTTGCTGGTCTAGGCTACTTTTTCCTTTTTCTTGAGAAAAAATATTCTAAAGTAGTTTTTCTCTTATTATTATTTAGTAAAATTATTTCTAAAAGTAATTTTCCCTCAAAAAAGTTACATGTAATTGAGTAAATAGAACTAGTTACCACACACATCTGTTTGAAAATAGATTTAAAGCACAAATTCTGGGCAGAGTGAACACACACACACACACGCAAATGTTTACGTGGCTCTTTGTGGGAACTTTCCATTGACTTCCATTCATTTCTACAGCCTAAACCTCACTTTTACCCTTTTCCCAACCCTAACCACCACATGCCTAACCCTAACCCTAACCCTAACCCTAACCAAAACTCATTTCACACCTTTGTCCTAACTCTGACCCCTGACCCCCAAACAGGGTCTCCCTTTGTGGGGACCAGACTTTGGTCCCCACAAGGAGCAATTGGTCCCCACAACATAGTGTCAGGAACATTGTCCCCACAAAGTATTACAAACAAGCGCACACACACACACACACACACACGCACACAAACCTTCTGCTGGGATCTATCCACGGCAGCAGAGCCCAGTCTCCCTTTATCTGTCAGTGCGGCGCTCAGAGCGCTGACCCGGGCGCTGGGTGTCTAATGGCGTCTGACAGCGTCCAAATGGACTCCCGTACAGTTCAGGAAGGTCATTTACATCATCAAGTGCTGCTGATGAGATGAATAATAAATGAATCACGGTGATAGCAGCCGAAATAAAAGCGACGATTGAGTCGGGAAACAAACAGGTGCTGTGTTTACTGCCAGCATCCATCCAGCTGCAACATTTCCACACAGGAGGTAATTTCATTACGTCCAAACTGTACATGCTTGACTGGCCGACTGGAGAGAGCGAATCAATACACACCATTACTGCTCTGCTCTGCTGAGGTGTAATATATGCTGCGTGTCGTTTGCCGTGTAAAACAAACCTCGTTTAATGTTGACTAATGAAGATTTAAGAAGCTACTGTTTGTCTCTCCTTTGAGCAGCTGTCAGGGGGTTGATTGCATCTCCGCGGCGTAACTGCGCCGTTTTATGTTTCACGCTTGTCTCCTCCGCCGCGGCTGAGGGATGGGTGACCCCGTGACCCTGCGGGATGACGGGAGGGGAGGTGATGAAGGAGGAAGTGGGAGAGTCAGGAGTGAAACGGGTCAGCAGGCTCCTCCATCTGCTCTGAGACCTGCGTCTGTCTGGGTTGTAATTAAAATAAATTGAAAAAAGACGATGCAGCACCAGCCTGATTAACATTGTCACTGAGAGTTTGACATCTGTAATCCTCTTCCTCATCCTCACAAGTGCATTGTTTATGCCGCCATTGTTTCTCTACCAGTCTTATTTTATTGTTCCACCGACATTTTGATATTTAATTTAGATAAAACGTCACTTTACACCTATCATCCTGTCTGAAGGTGAAGTATGGATTAACAAAACCCTGAAACGTTATGAATAGGAACAAATAACACAATGAAAATAATAGACAATTAATAATTTTACCTCCACCTTTATAAGACATGTGGGAATCATCTGCTCTTTGTTTATTAATGATAATAAATATTTGCTAATTAAAATCAAACTAGAAGCTAGTCAAAGTCAAGTTATCAGCTAAGTCATTGTTATGCTAGCTGCTAATCAGTCACAGGACAAGCTAATTGAACCTAAGCTTGTAGATATTTGAAACCAAGCTATTATATGTAAAGTTCTTCCTTGATGTTATTGAGCCAGGGTTTAGTTGGCTACTAGAACTAATCAGGGACAAACTAACAGACAGGCTGCAAATTTATGGTCATATCTGCAGCTAATTGGAGCCAAGCTAACAGCTATTTAGAAGCCATAGCTCACTAGTCAAATGTAACATTTATTAGACTTATGTTAGCAGCTAATAAGCTAGTTAAACATTAGACTCAAGCTAACAGCATCTATGCAGAGAAAAATTAACAACTATAGTCAAGCCAGCAGCTACTGATGATAAACAACTGTAATGCTAACCTTTACTACGATTTTAGGCATTATTAGGAAGTTTGAACACCTTGTTACATTAAAATTCCGCAACTTTTTAAAATAACTTTTTCTGACTGCAAAGGTTATTTTAAAAATGATTTTATCATTTAAAGACAGTCAGTACTTTCAGTTCAACCACTAGAACGTCTTTCTGTCCATCAGCTAGGGCTCAAATAAAACTGGGTATTTGACAAAATAATGATTCCAAATAAATCTGCAACAGATCGTCAAAAAACTTAAATATCAAATAAATCCTAATAAGTAGCTGTTAAGAAAGAAAACAAATGGTTGCATCTAAAAACCAGAGATAAGAGTCTTTGCTTAGTTTTAGCCACAAATGTATATTTTTTGAACCTGCATAGGGTAGAAGAATGATTTAGGGGTGAACCAATTACATATTTCAGATAATTAGCTAATTTAGCTGAAGACTAACTGCCTTTATTAATGAGGTGTTGCTGAAATCTAATTTAGGACATACTCAAATTGAGATTTTATTACCCACATTAGAGTGACAGGCATCCTTCAAATGGATATCAGCCAATAATAATTAGAGTTATCTAAATGATAAGACAAGAATTCATAAAACACCTAAAAAAATCTTTGAGGGATTATTTAATGCAAGCTTCAGATAAACAGCTGAACCATTTTTCTGACCTCTGTAGCAAAACAGTTTTCTGTGTGAATCAGCAGAAATGACGTCAAACAAACCCATTTAGTGAGCTTGCTGTTTGTTCACCATTACATCTGTGCTGCTCCTGCTGTGATTCAGATTCATGATTTATCAGGTAGAAAGGTAAAATATTCATCATAATATCTGATTATGCTGAAATACAATAATGCTAGAAAGACAAAATGCTATCATTTTATTCTAGGATCAACCTCAGATTCACAGATTTTATCAAATGTTTTCATAGCTGTGAAACTGTATTGAAATACATTTAAAAATAAAGTCAAATAATGAAAAAACCCATTAAAAATATATTTTTTTCCTATCCAATAAGTCAAATTGATTTAAAAGAAAATTAGATCTCTGTATTTTCAGAATTTACATATTTTACCTGTCAAACTCAGATGACGCTCACATCAGCATGCTGGACGCTTGACATTGAGCACACAAGAATTGTATTCATTTACTTCAGCATATTTTTACTCAAATCCTAGTAAAAGGTAGTCATCTAAGAATTTACTAAATACTAAAAAAGTGTTTGGTGAAAAGTCTA
>CAEGAF010119311.1:0-28575 GCA_903067075.1 Micropoecilia bifurca
GGAGGCTACCCTCTCGTTCACCGGGGTAAACCCCAACGTACAGGCGCCAAGATGGGGGGCAACAAGTAGCCCACTCCTGCCCGGCGCCTCTCACCGTGGGCAACTCCAGAGTGGAAGTACGTCCAGCCCCTCTAAAGGAGACTGGTTCCAGAACCAGAGCCATGTGTCGAGGTGAGGCCGACTATTTCTAGTCGAAACCTCTCAGCCTCGCACACTAGCTCCGGCTCCTTCCCCACCAGAGAGGTGACGTTCCACGTCACGTGTAAAAAACAATAACACATTTTTACAATTGCAATATTTCTATTAAATAAACATCCAATGGAAGACATTTTAAATGTACAAAAATAAATAAACAATACACAATTAAAATCACATGAATACATTTGTTCATGTGATGAGTCATTAAAAAACATGTCTTTTGTTTTTCAACATTACAAGTTGTTCATAAGGAGATGTTATGTAATATGAAAAAATTGTTTCAACTACAGTTTTACAAAAATAAACCAATTTACAGGCAAAAAGCCACCACTTAGTGCCCATGTTTTTATTTTGTTCATCAGAAAACTTAGAAATTACAAACTTACTTATAAATACACATTTATATGGTCAATGGTATCACAGCTGCTGAGTGTAATACAGAATTATTATTTATCTTCTAAAACTCTGAATAAGAGATTTTTGTGTTATCACGTTTGCATTTGATGAAAGCCCCTAAAAATAAGAATGTTAAACTTCAGAATCATGAATCATTGTTTTCTTGAGGAAGATTTTAGTCTTTAGACGGGCAAAGCTGGTAGAAACAAAACCTGAAAACACTTGCAGCTGTATTAGCCATTTTCAAATTCACATTGTGCTTCATTTATTTGCAAAAATTATTCACACATCAAACTTAAAAGGCCTAAGGAGCAAAGTTTCTCTGAAAACAATCAGGTAACCCTATGTCCATCCACCTTCTGATATTTTTTTCGTAGCAATAAAACACATGTTCTTATGTAAAACATGAGTATATGTTGGAAAATTACTTTTAATTATTGGTTGTCAAAGCATGAATGGACTGACATGAGGTGGCAGCTAATTATTATACCAGAACAAAAATATCTGATATAAAAAGATCAAAACTATAAAAGTTCAAAAATGCAAAGAAGCCAAAGTTCAAGCGAAAGCTTTAAAAAGGATCTTTTAAAACATTACATGAAAGTCTTACTGATTGCTATGAATGAACCAGGTCTCAAGATGTTTGCACATCACTGGAAACTGGTAAACCAGTTGGTTCTCATTGGGACACTGACGGTTCGTCTCAGTTACAGCTGCTTTATCCAAGATATTTGACAAAAGATGCTGCATCTGAAGCCACAATGTAAATCAACAGGACTCAGTCATACACATAAATTGGTGCATAAAAAGATCAAAACTAGGGAGGGAGGACAAGAGATGTTTGGTTTGATTTTTACTTTAACCGGAGTTTAGGTTACTGTCATGATCTGTGGTTTGGTGAGGTGAGGGAAGACGCAAGCAGACCAGGATGAAGATGAATGATTTAATGATGAATCCACAGAGTTGAACACAGGCAGCAAGAACGTTACACGACAAGGATCCGACAAGAGACAAAGACAACAGGTGGGTTTAAATACACAAGGAGGGTAATCAGGGAACTAGACACAGCTGGGTAATTTGTCTAATTGTAGAAACTGTCCCATATTATGTAAGGAAATTAAATCACTTTCTTCAAATTGCAAGATTGTAATATTTTAATCTTATTTCCAGCTGATGCTGGGCACAAATCTGTCACCCGCAATGTTGACGTTAAATGACGTCACGATGAGACCTAAAAAAAACTATTCCAGGTTCTCAAAAGTGTGAGCTGAACTCATGAACTGAAAACTGTGCTAACGTTTCTAATTATGAAATAAAAACAAGAGTCTGACAGGAGCTGAAGTTGTTTTACAAGACAAAGTGGTAGAAGCACCCATCTCTTCTCATTCTGCGGCGCTGCTCAACACATCTGGGCACAATATGCATGCAAATCCCGAGTGTCAAGGGAGGACAAGAGATTTTAAGTGAACCTTATGTTACAGCAGATGGGCCATCCACAGCATCATAACTGGAGCTCAAGTATATTTAATGGAGCTTCATATGCAGAGCAGATCTAATTATGCAAACAAATACCAGTCAACTGGGAGTTATCTCGCTGACAAGCCAAGCACTGGGCCTTAAGAAGTGCAGCTACGCACAAATAAACTGTTAGCATTATTTATGTTGCTGCATATCAATTCAACACTCCTGCTGAGAGGTCTCCGTCTACAGAGATGACCTTTGTCCAAACCTAAGTGCTCTGGAGGAAACCAGACGGTATACAAGCCTCTAATCCTCACAATAATTTATCAAGTGCAGTAAAATGTCATCACAGCCAAAAACAACAATTTAAATCTATGATGATTAGGGCAGAAGGCAGAGGGGAGTCTGACGCTGCCGACGTCTCTGGGTTGATTAATGTCCTTTTGTTTTCTTAATCTGTTTACTGCCTTCAGTAATTACTACCTGGTGCCAGGGAAATACAGGGGACACTTGGACTTGCTGGCTCATAATTATTATCATGTCATCAGCGTAGGTGTTGATTACTATTATGTTTCATCATTTCACCCTCGGAAAACTGTAGAACAACAAAAACCTTTTACATTTTGTTGTTTATTTTATTTTCTTGTTTCGATTTAATTAAATTAAACACAGTTAAGCCTGAAGTCTTAATGCATTGTAAATACATAACCTCCCTGTCTGCTAATATATCAAGCTAAACACTTCTCATTTTAGGCTGGTCAGAAATAAAGCTATTTATTTTAACTATAATTAAGAATGATGTTTTTTAGCTTCTTCAAATTCAGGAGTTTACATACATTTTTATGTGCAGAATGAAAACAGGATCCATTCAGTTTTTCAGATGCCCAGTTTCCCGTTGAAGACACTCAATGGAGTTTAGGTTGTAAAACACATTTTTCCACCAAAACCATAGTTTGGGTTGTAAAACACACTTTAGGTCTTTGCTAATATTAGTGAATCCCTCCTGTAGGATAAGTGTTCACCAAGCAGCTGTAATTTGCAGAACAATTACAGGTAACAGTAAGACCAGCTGCAGTTTACACAGTAATTTCGCTGAATGAATCAGGTAACTATACGATACCTTTACTGTTTCCCACAGGTTGCTTAGAGCAGATACAACGGAAACGGAAAACAACAAAAAGTTTGAGTTTAAATAAGAAATAAAACATAAAAATGAATATTAAAATCCCAACTTATTATCCTTAAATTAAAAACAGACCTTGATATCATCAAACAGAAATATTTTAATAATCTCCACGCTACGAAATGTAAAAGGGATAAAATGAAAGGATCAAGGCTGATGAGATCATTTCTGCTAATGGCTTCAACGAAAAATGGGCAAAAAAAAAAAATCTGTTATCCTTTAGCCATCTGTTTTAAATTTTAAAAACTCAAAATTAAACCTGTACAGGCAGGTTGTTTTTTCTGTCTCTTTCAGCAGGATTATGTAAAAACTAGCAATTTAATTTCACAGGAGTCAGGCATACACAGTCAACCCCGCCAGCTTTTAAATTTCATCCCATTTCACTGAATTCAACTAGGATTTAATAAGATACTTTCAGTTTTGAACTGCTGAGTTTTCTCTGTTGGGAAATGTATTTACCAAGAAGCTTGGAAATCAAATGTTTTTCTATACCTGTACTCAGTTTTCTGAACTTTATAAAGATTGGGGATAATCATAAAAATCCATTTCCAGACCTTGTGTGAAGCGTTTTTTTTTTTTTAAATTCTACTCACCATAGCCAGAGGGATGATGGCCTGAATGTCCCGCTGCACCACCGTAAGCTCCGTCACAACCTTTTCTGAGTCCGGCACCGGGTTCTGTCCCTTGTAGTCAATGTTCCAGTTGATCCTCCTGGTCACTGAGAGGCTGGTGAAGTTCTCCATCTCAAAATCCAACTGCATCACCTCCACATTCCCCAGCACATCACTGCCAGATTAATGAAAAAGAAGAAAACACACAAAGCACAGTCAATTTTTTTTATTAAACTCTGCAGACCATTGGAAGAAACCCTGATCTTTCTGGAGATGAAGTAGAATAATAATTAGCAATATTGTTGAGTAGAGAACATTTAAAAGTTAATGTAAGAGAATGGACTTCTATAGATTTCCTAAAATGAAGTAGAAAATATTGATGTCCACCTTAAAGCGGACCTATTATTCAAAACTTACATTTTGAACTTACCCAAATGAAAGTTTTTATACTTTTATATCAACTACTTCCAACAACGGCTTAAGCAGTTAAAAAAACACACAAAAAAACCACTCAGCTGTTTTTGGCAGTAAGTTAAAGTTTATTGTTTCTTCAAAACATCCCTGTCACCTAGCAACACCAACTAAGCCCAACCCATTACCTAGCAACCCAAGCTGAACTGCAGCACATTTTGTCAGTTGGTTTTACTGCTGTATGCGGTGTACAATGGCTGCTGGAAAAGACAAGAGTTTTGTTGTTGACTCACTATTCAGAAATCCCTTGATGTATTCTTGTTGGTTGTGCAGGATGCACCACTTTTGCTTTTTCAAAGCAGTTGTATAATTGTGCATTAGTTTGTGAGCATATACTTAGAGATGGGTGGGAGTGGCCAGCAGCTACCTATTTGGATTTAAAGTGACAGAGGCCAAAAAACAGCTCATTCTGAAAGGATTTGACCTTGAAGATTCATAGTGACACTTCTCTATCAATCTGGTGTCTCAGAGAATCTTCAGTTTGTTGTCCCTCAGTGTGGAAAATTCAGGTGTTCTAGCAGCAAAGCGACAGGCAAGACACAGTCATACAAGGTCAAAATACGAGAAAAATATTGGAAGAAATACTCTACAGATATTAAAAGCATCATTCTGATTCAAAATGAGAAAAAGCAAAGTAGGATGCACTCATGTTCTGATGAAGTCAAGGATTTCCACCAAAGTGTTTGACCGCCTGAACCCAGAGAACCCGCTGGAGCACGTAGAATAATACTTTACAATCCCAGATGAAAATGAATGCTAAACCCCTGAAACAACATCTGTTGTACATCTGTACAATCTAACATTTGACTATGTCATTTTTGTTCTAGAGTGTACTTACTTTATTATATTAAGCTGAGTTTTTACATGCAAAGAGCTTAAGGTCAGGTTTTTAACCAATCATGGTTTCAGATGAGTCTGATTTCTTTAATATTTTACAGGAGATCTGACTGGAAGGAAGCCGATTTCACCGTTGTTTTTCTCCTTTATGTATGAAACCACAAAGCTTTGGTTTGGTTCACCTTATCTATTCGTTTAAAGAAGTTGTCAAACCGTAAATGAATCAATGATTGGTTTTAAATGCAAAAATCTTTTTGTCAATAAACAATCAGCGCTGGTTAATCCTGGTTCAGTTTTAAGTCTGTCCTTCTCACCTTTAGAGTCCCACTGACTTAAAATCCTGCAGGTTTTCTGCAACCTGTGCAAACTGATTTCAGATTTTCGGTTTAACTGTATTTTTGTAAATTTACGATAATACAAAAAAGAAAGCAAAGGTATTGTCTTACAAACCAATAATTTACCAATAAAGTAATGAGATGAGTCCAAAGCTTACATTTGCCAACCCGATTCTTAGACTCACCAATCTACTGTCCATGTAAGTACAGAAAAAAGCCAAAACACATCAATATTTTACTTTGCTTATCTCTTTAGCATGTTCAGATATTAAACCTTGTAAATTATAGATGTTTAATTAAATAATTTCTGAAATCCAGAAGGAAAACTTTTGTTCAATGCTTAATAAATTATGTCCAGTATTTCATATGCACAATGTTATTAAATTTTAAAGAACTTGAATAAAAAGTGCATGAGTTGGTTCACATTATCACTTTATTAATAGGATCAACAGCTTCTTTTTGTGACTTTCTGAGCAATAAGACAACTACTGCATCAAGGAGGAGTGTTTACATGTATTACGTTTTATTTTAAACAATAATCCAATAGTTGCTGCAATTTTATTTCTAAAATATTCAATATGAGGCTTCCAACTCAGTTTATTGCCCAGAATGACAAATGACACATTTTGGTGTCTCATAAACTGTCGATTTCAACTCCATCTTTGCAGCTTTTTCTTATTTCCTTTTCGATTCCAACCAAATCTTCGTAGCGTTTTCTCATTTCCTTGCAACAGGCACAAAAAAAACCCTCCCGTTTGTTCACCTCATTTTTACTATCCCAAAACACGGCGGTGATACAGGAGCGATGAAAGCCGACCTGTTATCTAAAGCCTGCGATCCGGTCCTGTAATCCCGGGTTCAAGAAGCCTAACATTAAACTGTCTCGCCGGCGGTGAATGAATTCCCTCTCGGCTCCTGATGGGCGTCGTTCTGCCCAGACGTCACCTTGTGCCAAGAGTGAAGCGCTCGCTGTTCTCTGGCTCACAAGAGCAGGAGCCTGTGAGGGAACCGCCCCCTGAATTCAACCTGTGAGGCTTTTAATGAAAGCCAGATCAAACTCCATAAGATCCTCCGCCTGCACCGGGTTCCTCTCCCTGGAACATCGTGATGAGATCTCTGCCTATTTGTCTCGACATCACTCACTGAAAACAAACCCTGTCTGTCTGTGTGTGAGTCGGTGGAGCTGTGATGAAGACAGCAGGTACAGCCGCTCCATAGGAGGCCGACCGGCTGTAAGCTGGCAGGGAGAGACAGAGGGATCCTCTATCCAGGTGAAGAGATCCTGAATCAGCATGAAAATGGTTCCAGATGCAGGTGAAGCATCCAGGTAAAGCTGACATTAAGAGAGCATCACCAACCCTGTTTAGTCCGCTTTAATCCAACAAAGCCTGTCATGGTCATTTCCCATGTAGTATTTATTGTGATAATTGATGGCATTGTTTTAAGGCCACTTTACAACAAGTTCAAAGAGCAATAAACTGTAATTTCGTAAAGAACAGATAACACTAGAACTTGGGGGATATTGTAAAAATGTAAAATAAAACACAGCAAAACAAAAAATACACAGCAAACAACACAAAATCTTACCAAGTATTTCTGTCTAGTTTCTAGTTTCTCATTCAAATATCGTAGTTCACTTGAAGTTAGACAAAACTAACTTAGAAGTAGCTATTCAGAGGAGCTTGTTTTAAGCTAATAATTTACTACTATTGTAAATCATTAAATTTACTTAAAGGTTATTATTTACTTAAAGGTCACTCATGTGACCTGTAACTCTTGCTGTTATTTAAAAGGTTTTTCCATTTCTTGTAAACAGTCTGTTTGCTCTTCATTAACATAAAAAATGCTAGAATTTGTTTAGGTTATTCTAGTCCTAAACTAGAATAACCTAAACAAGCATTAAAAGAAATGTGCAGTCAGCTGCACATTTCTTTTAATGCTGCTTTTAAAATGTGAACAGTGTTCTTTTCTCAGGCTACCCCAGTCTCTCTCTCTCTCTCTCCCTATATATATATATATAATTTTTCTTTTACCTTTGTGTGAATCTGTATGTTTCCTCTTCTTCTGGTTCCTTTGCTAGGTTTTCCCACTGAGGGACAATAAGTGCTATTTCTTTTCTATTATGTGCAATAATCTCCATTTCCTCCAATAAATTAACCTGCCTCAGTGCCTCCTCTCCACTACAGTCGGAGCTTCTACAATCAGATTTGATAAGTGATGAATAAACAAATTTATATTCAACCTACAGGGGAAGATAAAGAAAGATAACTTCATAGCAAAGGGCAGAAGAAAGGAACATGACTCAAGAAAGCAGAGCTCTGTTCCCATTAGGTTAACGATGTACATTGTGCAAAGGACAAAGTGTGTATATTAAAAAGCAGGGCTTGGGGGTTTTCAGAGCAGAGGGGAGGATTTCATACTTTGATCAGAGGTCTGTTTGAACTGATTTAAAGGGAGAGTTCAATGGATCAAAGAGCTGCAGGCTGACAACAGGAGGAGAATAAAAACGATGTATGCAGAGGTTAAAATGGTTCAACAAAGAAAATGGAGCTCTTAAATAGACCATATTATGCTCAGTTATGAGCCTGTTTAACAACCTTTTCTCTTCTACTGTAGTGTTTTTTGCTTCTGAGGTTCTTCTGATGTCTACACTGAAGACCAAAAGTATTCAGATTCACGTTTAAAAGAATCTTAATCTTCCCTACAGCAGTGATGATGGCAAAATATGGCAAATTGAACCTGCTGACAGGCCGGAATCTGTGTTCAGTTACGAGAATGCAGTCATGATGTTAACAGAATAAAGATGAATTTGATCAGAAAATAAGTCAAAATGTTTTGGGAAAAAACTGTTTTAATGAGAGAAAAACTTCCGGAGCCAGCTCAGTTTGTGGAATACACAGTTATTTTAAAGTTCTGTCACTCAAAATTTCATACGGATATGTTGGAAGTATTTCCATTCCTAATAGGTATTAAGAATTATCTGTTAAACATGTACCAAAGTATCACTTTAAGTATCATTTTAAGTTTTTGTGTTGTCTTTTATGTTGGATTTCTCTTAAAAGTACTACTTTATTCTCTCTATGTCCATGTAAAGCCCCCCCATAAAACTTTCCAGTTAAACAAATCTATATCTAGTGGTGTGAGAATCTTTGTTAAATGGCATTTTTACTAAAACTCTGAGGTCTGAGACATTTAACCGAAGTCCTACAAGGGGTGCGGGTTTTAATGTTTTTATAATTTTTAACTTTTTTTTCTTTTAAAAAAAATATCTTTGTCTTTCTAACTGTTAATTCACTGTCACATGTTGTTTTTATTTTAATTAAATAAAACACTTTGAAATGCCTTGATGCTGAAATGTGCTATACAAATAAAATTTGAATGATTGATTGATTATGACTTTTGGTAAAATTAAAACTTTCTTCTGGAAATTACAAACAAAAGTCACAGCCATACACCGTTAGAGTTAAACTCATGGTATATGATTCCAAAGTCCAAGTAAGTAAAAGCTGTAAAATGTGCCTGTCAAACCAGATGGCGGTTCAGGGGCTGGTGACATCACTCTGAACTATGGAAACCCAAACAGTGTGTTGGTGAAAGAAAAAAACACTATTTTCCAAAAATAAAATCTTCAAAAAACAAAAATGACATTAATTGAGCATTAGATTTTTGTTTGGATGTTTTTGAAATGCACTCATCTTTTTAAAGAAACTAAATTAGGCCATTTTCAGTCATGTTTTAAATCCCCAAAATAAACATTGTTGATGTCCAAATGAGCAAATTGTGCTGTTTTACAAGAAACATGTTTCTCTGTTTCTGATTTCCTGAGTTTTGGCAGTCAGTACCAGCATTTTACAAAATGACTTTTTATCTTTTATCATAAATAAATAAAAAAATCCCAGAATCTTATTAAATGATCGACTTTTTCTTTGCGGCGGGTATAACCGCGATATTACCAGGCTGTTTTGGAGAGCATTATTTATCCCAAGCCCACTGACAGCGATCAATAATGCATTTGTTCATGCGGTGTTACCAAGCAGCAACTATTATAGAATGAGATTGTTCCAGGTGGACGGGAGCAGGAAAAGACAAAGTACGCTGGATAGTTCCAGCACTTAAGTAAAGTTTAATAAAAAAAGAGGAGGAATTGTAGAAAAATAAGTGAAGAATAAAGACGGAGAGGATGATGAAAGAATTAGCAGATGGTAGAACTAAAACTTTAATTTCACTTAGTCATAAGTGACTGGAAAGCTGCATTAATGCTGCCATAGGTTTGTATTTTAACCTTAAATTAGATTGAAGTTTAATTTAAACTTGTGGATGAATGTGTATTTAACAAGGGGGGAGCTGAGATGGAACCAAACCAATCAGAATTAGTTTTATTAGCACAGATTGTTTTCACAAACAAGGAATCTGACTTCAGCTTCATGCGCTTGCTTTGTATCAACATTAATTAATTAATCAACTTAGATATGAATTTCTTTTAACAAGCATGATAAGAAAACATATTGTACAACTTCAGAACATATGGGGACTATGATGAGGAAAAATGTGATACAAATAATTCAGATAATGATAAAAAAAAATCATTATCAGAGACAAATGCTAAATATAAAAAATCTTAAATTCCTTCCAATTCTTGGTAAGTCTTTCCATACATTAATTCATTTCATACATCTCCATTCCTCTGGTCCTTATTTTGCCACCTCATCATAATGTTTTTTTTAAAATGTGTGCTACTTTTGTTTTATGAGAACTATTTCTATTCTAATAACTGCACAGATCTCTATGTTATAATCATGTACAGTATATCATTATTACTTTTATTGTTAATCTTTTATATAATTCTTCAACACTTTTGGAACTTTTGGTGTGAACTTATGTATTTGATGCTATTACACCTGAATTTCCCCTCTGTGGATTTATAAAATGATATTTCTAAGTGTATGCTGTAAATTTGCTCGGCACAGTTTCTGATTCATTTATGGTTTTATGTCTTTACACTGAATATGCATCCTTTTATTTTCTATAATATATTTTTACATAATATTTCTATTCTAAAGTACATGAATGCTTTATGCTACAATGGTTGTGAATTTACCCAGACTACACAAGAAAGATAATAGAAATTATTTCAAAGTTCTCCTGCACTATTTTGCCGTAAAGTCCATCCATATTTTTAAGCAAAGACTGTTAACAAATTTTTACATGGAAATATCAAAAGGAATTGGCCATTTTAACTTCTTTAAAGTAATTTCCAGTCAGCTTGATTTGAATAAAACATCAAAATCTGATTTGTTTCATGAATTTTGGCCGTTTACCTTTCAGGTTCTCACAGACCTGCTTTAGTTTTTGACTAAATGCAGTCTGACACATGGTTCCTCCATCCATGCTTGACCCCTACTGGACATTTCCCACATGTTGACAGGGCGGCAAAGATTACAAGACACGGGTCACCAAATATGGCAGGAAAGGTGTAAACAAGAGAGAAATGTTGGGCCTTTTTCTGTTTCCTCCGGCGACTCCTCTTCCAGCCGTAAGGGTGTCTGGGGGGATGCTGGCATGTGGACCAGCCGCTGATAATGTCTCCAGTCAAACTCCCCTTCAGTTCTTAATAAACCGAACACACTGCAAAGTTTGATAGATGGTTGCTAATTTTTAGTTGCTTCCCTTCAGTGGCTGGAGCTCAGAGGTGGAGCCAACCTTTGCTCTTGTAAAGCCCCAGGAGTAAAACGTGATGGATGTTCTCTCTGTGTGTGTTTTTAGAAGGGATTATTTACCTGAATTCAACACCCACAATAAAACCAGTAATATTTGAAGAAATGCTTCATATAGCTGTTCTGAATCAGATCAAATGTAAAAATAAAAACACATATCCAAGAAAGTTTATTAATATTTTAATGGAACTAAATGGAACGAAACCTCAATTCTGATCGGCCAGTTTAAAAGCCGTACAGTCCGTTTCAGGGGTGTCAAACTCCAGTCCTCAAGGGCCGCTGTCCTGCAGTACAGGTATAAAACACTGGAATGAAATGGCTTAATTACCTCCCCATTGTGTAGATCAGTTTTCAAGAGTCCTGCTAATGACCTAATTATTCTGTTCAGGTGTGGTGCAGCAGAGGCACATCTAAAAGCTGCAGGGCCCTGAGTTTGACACCTGTGATTTAGATATATTTTTTCATTAGGCCCACATTTTTGTATTAATGTGTTTTTGTTTTTAACTGATGTGATTTAATATTCTAATCTAATTAGCTGTAGGAAGAAAATCATAATAAATGTGATTAGATATGTAAGTTACTAAAATAAATCAAAGGTTTCAATAGTATTTTATTTTACTGAATATGTGTTATTTATAACATTTTTATCAAAACCTGTGCTCATAAATTTGTTCTGCAAATAACCAATAGACAACTTGTGATACAGTGGCACCCTGGACAGACAGCAATATGGTCCTTTAAAAGAAAAGAAAAAAAAAGCAACGCTGGTAACCAAACCATCTTGCAAAACATAGATAATCTAAAAAAAAAGGAAGCTGATACTGCAAATAATGTGCTACATATTGTAGTTTATTCAGCCTCTTCATTTTTTTTTTGAAAATTATTGGTTTGTAAAATAGTGTTTTATTTTGTGTCATTTTATTATAACATCATAAATTTACCAAAAATAAAGCTAATCTGATTTGATTTGTCTCTCTGGCAAAGTTAATTTTTAAATCAAATTTACTTCACTTTCCCTCATAAACAAATAATTTAACAGAACATTTAAAGAATACCAAAAAATATCTACAGGTTAGAGTTAAATTAAACAATTTAATCAGACTGATCACACTCTCCTTCTACTGCACTCCAACCAATTAAAATGCAAGAACTTATCTGTTTATTTTATGCAGCAGAAAGCAGGTAATTTAGTCTCTCAGTACTGAACAGCTACAAAGGGAAACTTGCTCCACTACACATCCATAAAAGTAGTACTTGTCCAGGGGAGAACTGACAGATAATATATCATTTATTTTCTAGCGTTTGGGTTTCCCACCCCTTTCCGATGCCACCTTGAGCAACTGCCCATAGCACCCATGTCAAAAACTTCCACTGTATAAAGGGTTTTATAAAATTTTTAAGAAAATGTGTTATTGTCTCAAACTAGCACGTCTGATGATCCTCAGTTTTCCGTTTTTTAATATTCAGGAAGCTTCAAAGGAGGTTTTTGTTCCTCTCCATTCATTTCCTTTGGAACTCGTGCGATGAGGTGACAGTGGTTTGTCCTCATCCAGCCGAGTGACCAGCGTAATTTGTGCATGTGAAATGTCAAGCTCATACATGCAGATGTTTACATGCAGATTAGTGACGCAATACAAGAAAGCTGAAAAATGTTCAACTTATGTTGCTGTCATGGAAAACCTTCACCTTTTGCTGTCGTTTGTCATTCCTCGTGTGTCAAATCATAAAGTGCTGCTTGAACTGGGTAACCCTCCAATGGAGAAAGGCTGTTAGGTCAAGATAGTAGTTCAATTAATCTGCGCTATGTCATATTAACGGCAGAGCATTTTTAGATTAATTGCATGTAAGTGCATTAATGTTGACAGTCCTAGTTTTTAGCTTTGCCCTATAAAATACTGTCTGCACTTTGTCAGCCAGTGCCTGGTCCTAAAGGGGTATTTTACTAATAAAACAGTGATGGGAACTTTCCCAACTTCACTATAATTAATGGTTTATGACATATTTGTTGACCTCGAGTCTCTTTTTTAGAACAAATATGAGTGTATTTGTGTGAGAGGAGCTTGGGAGAGAGCAGACACTTTGACTTACCCCTGCTTCACTGCCTTGTTCTTGCTCACGTTGATGGTGGTGATGGAATGCTTGGCGCCGGGCTGCACCTCCCAGTCTACCTTCCACTGAGCGTGCTTGGACTTGGTCTGCAGCAGGTTCACCCCTTTCTTCGCTTTGACCCTGCGAGGAAACGGCAGGGGAGGAAAAAGAACGGCACCAGTCAGTTTTATTACAGGGTATGATTTATGTGGCGGGTCGAGAGTGAGCGCCCCCTGTGCATGCAGCGGACCTCCACCTCGTGTTGCATCACAGCAAAAGCAATTCCACAGATGAATCAGCAGTAGAGATGAATGGAGACGGCAGAGCTGTGATACATGAGCTGGTGGGTTGGGACCAGTGCATGTCAGGCTGTTTGCCAATGAATCCACAATCCCTCAAACAGAAGCCACTGGGCATTTCTACATTATTAACAAGCAACATATGAAGGGTCTGTTCATATGCCGGGTGGACTTGTGTGTCATTGCACCTGCATCGCAATTTTTTTTCTTTCCAATTTCAATAGCATGAGTTTCTGACGCTAAAATATGATGTTCTGTTTTTGGGAAATCTTGCTTTTCTAACCTTCAGCTCCATGGGGAGAATCTCCTGTAGAGGGAAGTCAAGGTTAAAGAGAGGACATGTTTGAAATTTTAGCTCAAACATCCTTCAGAAGTGAGAATGTTTGAAACTTCCAGAATTTACACTAAAATCGACCAAACAATGAATGGAACAGATTGAACAGTGAATATTTTACTGGCACAAGGGACGCTTGTTTTATTTAATTAAAACCAAATTCGCTTCACTGTACAGCTAAAATACATTATGTAAAAAGGAGATTCATGATTTATGTGAAACATATATTTCAACTTAAAATAATAATTAAAAAAAACTTTATTTTTGCACATATCCAGCCCTGGTTTAAGGATAATAAATGAAGAAAAGTAACAGTATGTTGCTTTGCATCTCCACGTCACCTATAATTATGCTTACCGATCTAAATATGAGCAAAGACATGCATGCAAGAATACACGCACCGATTTACATAAGAACCAACATATGCTGCACATTCAGTAGTTTGCAGTGTCTGGAGAGAGTCCTCTTACACAACATAAAACCACAGAGCGCATACTTACAAACAAGCTTTATGTAACCACATTAACCTGCAAAACCTTCAGAAATTCAAATGGACGCCAAAAACTATACATGTTCAGCCTGCACTGAAAGTTGGAGAGGGAACGCTATGTTTGTAAATATTTTTATTAAAAGGAGTCGACGCCTTTCATCCACAAATGTATCAGTCCGTTACAGTATCATGTTACAGACTGATACATTTGTAAAAACATCAAGCCAGTATCAGGCTTGATGGTTTTTATTTGCTATTATTAATATTGTCTGAACACAGCAGTGGTTGATTTATACATCTACACTACTGATGATCTGTCAGAGTGTTGGTTTTCGGGTCGCCTCTTCGTTTTTTTTAACTCAACCAAAACATTTAAATCTGCAGCACACCTACATGTTAAGATAGTCAAATCAAGATAGCATATTTGACCTACTTCACTCTCCCTCGCTATGGGTTTTAATTAAAAACTTCTCCAGGCCTCGTTAGATCGTACTGTGGTACAAAAGGACCACCACTTTCTTTCTTTCTTTTATACACTATGCGCACATTTAAGAGGATTATGTATTATGTTGTCAACCTGACAACATAAACCAATGGTAGTCATCATCAACAGTTTACTACCTTTCAACAGGGAGCTAGAGAGCGGGAGCTTGTGTGTGTGACATCACGTTGCAACATATTTGGATTTTTTTTAATATTAAGTTGAGGACTTCTTCTGTTCTTCTCGTACTCCCATGATTACTGTTATTCTTAACATCCTTTAGCTTAGCCTTCTGTAGTCATTGGTGAGACTTCTTCCTATCAGCCACATCCTCAGTCTGTCAGTAGTATCCGTCATGCATGGATTTGTTCTTCTATTACAGTTCCTCCTGGTTCTGGCCTTAAACATTAATTGTTGCCATCTTCCTGATGTATTCCAGAATCTTTGCTGTTTAGTCATCTGACTGACTAGCATGTAATCTCAGAATGCAGAACTTGAGTTTTTTTTCTTGTATCACTGGCTTCTATTTCTTTTGGCCAGGCTGTTATACCAGCAGGGCTGCTGACTTGCACTGCATACATACTGATGGACTGAACTCCAGGACCTACTGTCACTCTGTAAGGATTTGGTTGTGGCTGATTTCATTGTGACAGAAACTATTTCACCTCATTTCTCTGTCTAAGTATCTACAGACTGTTCATACATACACAGCGCAGGGCAAGTTGTGAAGAAGGAAGTTGTGCTCAGTGTCTTCCTCAGAGGTTGTGGTAGTTTTCTTCAGTGGTTCTTGATGCAACGCCACCACAGACAAGTTAAGTAGGTGAAAAGGTTTTTAAAGGGTTTGGGTTTCATTCAGTGAAAGACTCAGAGTGAAAGAAAACCAGAGCAGCTGAAAATGAAACAAATGTTGCAATTTTAGTCTCCAAACTACTGTATTTATTTCTGTTGCTCAACACGTATAAGGGTGTGAAATAATCCTCCACGTATTCACTATGTCATTGAAGTCTGGATGTTGGCTAAGAATCTCTAAAACATCAATTTAATCACCAGTAGGAAGAAACATGTTTGTATAATTAACATTTATGACAGGGGTCTGAATAATTTTGAGCATAGCTGCATGGAATACACATGAATGAAACTCAGTTTTTAGAATTTCTCTATGAAAAAGAAGTTGAAAGCTAATCTTGTATAGAAATGAAGATGCTTTGAGAGTCGTCCGTCAGATACATTCATATAAAATAAGTAAATGAAACAACTTTTTATATTGATCAACTTTCTTTACATCAGTTACCACAATCAGGAATTTCAGCAACATTTGTAATTTGTTCTTTTCAGTTATAGTTAATTTTGTTTGTTTATAGCTTCAATTGTTTAAATTTTTTGTAGTAGTTATGCAATTGATAAAGTGTATTTAGAAGCATATCTACTCAATATTTTAAGTGTAAATTTGTTAACTAAATGTTAGTTTTAATTTTTTAAGTTCCACTTAAGATATTTGCCTCTTGTAATGTCACAACACAGCCCCCAAAAAACATCAAATTGTTTTTAAGTCTTTTTTTAAGGTTTCAGCTAAATAATATTCTTTACTTCTGCAAAACTGGTCCTATGGATAAAGCACAAAATTTAAATAAAATATACACAAAATAGAATTTTTTCAAATATCTGACTAAACTAACCTGGGTTATGTGACACAACAATGTATATTTTCCTGATGTTTGCTGAAGATTTTTTTATTTTAAACATTGTAGTCGGTGGATGATGCCTGTAAAAGCCCTTGTCCAGGAGCAGAACTCAATACATTATAATAGTTTAAAATACTAAAATTATATATTATGACAATTAAGTATAAGAAGTCATAATTATAAAAGTATCAATAAATTGAATTAAAAATCATTTTTATATATTTTCCAACTCCATTGAAATTTGTCCTTAGTTTTTGTCAACACCATCAGAAATGAAATGAAAAGAATGTAAAAAAAATCAGGCATTATGGGGGCACCAGAACTTCCGAGGACCCCATGACCACTTCCTTTCTCTTCCTTTGCTAACAGGGCTAGTTAGCTCTGGTTAGCTTATGTTATTCTTTAGTTTTTTCTTCTTTTTATTCCTAAATTACTCGTCACAACCGTGATGTGTCAACACCATAACTGACAATTTACAAAACTTTGATGAAATTTTGTGAAATAAAAGCTTAATTTTGGTATATTGTAAAGATTTCATGAACCTGATGAGCTACAATATGGCCTCCATCAGAATAACAACATATAAATTGAAGTAGTTTGGCATTTTGTCAACTCCATCAGAGTTTTTGTGACTCTTTCAGTTAAATTGTTGTCAAATTTATTGCAATTTATTCATTTTAATGTATTTTACATACATTGCATTACTTCAGATGTATCAAGTTTTTCCTTTTACTCACTAGTTTCTCACCACCTTCATTTCTGTGTCAACTCCATCATGCGCTGTCAACTCTGTCAGATGGACTTTTTGTTGTTTTTTGTTTTAAATAATATGTATTTTGTTTCTTGAGAAGCATTTGTCTGTAAAATGAGTAAAAATTTCACTAATAGGGTATTTAAAATAATTTTATATTTAAAAACATTATCATACTTGCATGCATAAGGTTGATAAATAATACAAAAAAATATGGAAAAATTTAAACCCATTTTGTCCCTATTCTCAAGAATCTCTGCCCTACATAAATCGCTTCACCTCAGGTTATTCATGTTCTTCCAAGAGAGAAAGTCATACCAACTGCAAAATTAACAAAATCCACAGTTAATTTTAAGAAAGTCTTTGTTTCTTCTCTTTAAAGTCTCACGTGAAGCAGAAATCATACTTCCAGAGCTTTATTTCACTCCTTGTTTTGTTCTTTCATCAAATCCTCCACATTCGAGAAAATGCAGTAATTATCTGATACGGCACGTCAGGCGGAGATAAAAGAGAAATATGTAACGTTTACACAAGCATCTTGATCAAGCCTGTTGCCTTTGATGTGGGTTGAAAAGGAGAAACGTGAAACCCTCAGATGATGCTGAATGATGATGTGACCCATTTGCTGCTTGATAAGTGCAGCTTGTAAAAAAAATACAGATCATAAAAGATGATAATTACGCATTATTGTAAGGCATAACCATTTCCCAACGCTGCTCCTGGGTTAGGGTGCTACCCCAATGAATAATAGTTGTATTTGTATTCATTACCTGCTTTCATCAGCAGCTTATAAAAGCCACTACATATTCATCATCATCATCATCATCATCATCATCATCATCATCATCTTTTGAGAGCGGCTGCGGAGAAAGCAAAGCTTTTAATCAGACAGACTCCGCTTCACTTTTGAACCACAAATGAGAGGGGATGGATGGGTCCCCGTGGGGCCCCCGCGTGAACCGGGCTCCCCGCGGGGCCCCCGCGTGAACCGGGCTCCCTGTGGGGCCCCCGCGTGAACCGGGCTCCCCGAGGGGCCGTTAATGCTGATTAATCAAAGAGCAAGGCGAATGTACGAGCCGAGCAGCGGCGGAAACACGGCCAGATTCTCAGAAGCTCGGCGAGTCCTCAGCCGGAGCCACTTCAGCTGTTACTTACCGTTACTTACTCATTCCAGGCAGACGCCTTCTGCCATGGCAACAGCCATTAGGCCCGAGTCGGCTGACCGACTGCTAAACAGCAGAGATCTGGAGCAGACATTCCAGGCCGGGTTTCTGAGCTGCCTCTGAATCCCCTGGAGTTAACAGATTGGCTGTTTGGTTCTGTTGACCACAACACACCTTGATCCCTGACTGAAGCTGCTGCTGCTGCTCAAGCTATTTAGTTTTCTGTTAGCCAAGGAAAGATCTGGAAAAAAGTCCACAAACATGATGTATCCTGGAGGATTTTTTTAAATCTATTCATCTATCTGTTAATCTTTGCATTTATCAATCATCCATCCAGCCATCCATCCTCCCTTTTATCCTTCCATCACCCTTCATTCTTTTATTCATTCCTCTTTCCATCTTTCCCTATATCCAACCAGCCATCATTCCTTCTTTTTATCCATTCATCCACTTATCCTTCTGTCTCTCCATCCATCCATTCTGTCATGAGACCATTCCCATCCCTCCCTTCCATCCTTCCATCTGTCCATCCATCTGATCCTAAAATGAAACAACCATCCATCCCTCCATTTATCCATCCATCCCTGGTCTTTGTGTAGATCTGTTTCAGAGATTGAGGGTTGGGATGGAAACCCTGGAATCCTTCTCCTTAGCAATGAACTCTGCAAGTTTTTCCAGGCCAGAAATAACATTTTATTCCTCTTCAGGGTTTCTGGCTCTCATCTTTTAGAATATTATTCTTCCGGTTATGATTCATATCTCATGACTATAGGTGAAGGTTAGAATGTACATTAAACTACCCTTTTAAGTTAAACATATTTTTACAGACAAGATGTTCATCCTCATCAGGATGAACATGCTTTCTGTTGCTAAGCGTTCCCCATTTTCCCTCATTTGAACTCTGTTGCTTTCCATGGAAATCCATTTCTGACACTTGCTGCAGGAAATCCTGGCAACTGCCTTTCCACCCTGCAATTTAATCTAACTGGCAGCTTTTAATAAATAAAATATGCAAACCAGTATTAAATCAAATCACAGCTTTCAAGTCTTTAATTATTTCTTAATGGCCCTTTAAAAGAGCACCCGTCTGAGGCGTTTAGAAATAATGACTCAAGTGGGACACAAGTTGAACACCGGACATTTTTTTGTGGAAAAAAAAAGTTCACTTTATATTGTTTTGACTCTGTAAAAATAGTACGCATGTTTAACAATCTGTTAAGTGGCAAGTTCATTTCCACAGGGCCATTAGAGACACAGAACCTCAAACCAAAGTGACTATCAGTGAGCTCATTGGCTGCATGCAAGAAAAAGTTTTTGTTCAATCATGGTTGCAATTTAGAAAGAAAATCTCCATTCAGTCATTTGGAAAACAAATTTATCTCATATTTTACAGGTTTTTTGGATAATGATTCATGTTCACACAAGAAACAGGAAGACCGAGCAGAGACCTCCCCATCACATGCGCTAATTTTCAATGGCTGTTTTGGTGGGTCTTAAATATTAATTGGAATTTAGTGTGACAATGATAAATGAAAATTCTCATCTTATTATGGTAAATGACAAACAATAAGCAATAAATGCTGACACCTAATTCAAACCTCTCAAGTGACTTTTTTTTTTTTTTTTAAAAAGCAACTGTCGACAAATCCAGCAACCTTTTTCTGTTATTGGAGACTTTATGGCATCGTCCTGCAGCAAACCACCTGCAGTCAGAGGCAGTTTGCTGAGGACGGATTCCTTTCTATTACCATGCTGAAAATGAATCACACATGCAAAGCTGAGAAACATGACCAATCAACTCCTTGTATTCAACTCCTGATTCATCATGGTATGTCTGTGTGAGATGGTTTTATATCCAAACAAGCACCGTGTGACACATATCAATCAAGCTGTGCTTTGTAACCAACAGCAAAGTGTAGCTGTGCTACTCACCGTTCAACCCAAAGAGGGCAGCACTGAGACAGTTTTTGACCAAATATATCAGAAGTAAACTTTTACAAAAAAAATTCAAAATTAGGGAAGAAACAAAAAGATAACACCTTTAAGAACAAATTTCAACTGTCTATCATCAAAAAAACCCATTGATTTAGGAGTTAGTTACACTTTTAAGTCAGCTGCCTGATCTCATTTTGGATGACATTTTGTGTTTAGGTTGTTTCTTTTCAAAAAAGGTGAACATAGTGATTTTCATAGTGAGATTTAGTCTCTCCATTTCTAACCTCCTTCCAGTGAATCCCAGTATTAGCAAAACAAACAAACAAACAAAATGATAACATTAAATTCAGTTTCTTCCGTTAATCTGTATTCTACCATCTGCTGTTTTAAGGCTCTACATCAAACTTGTCCTTATAAAAGCGTCCTCAGTTTCCTTGGCCCCTCAAAACCTGTAACTCACCACAGATGGCAAATCTTCAGTGACAAATATGTCTTCCACCTTGGAACACAAGCAGCAATTTTATCAATCATCTCAAACACTTTGATATCTGTGCTGTTCATCTTCATGGGTGAACAGATTTAAGGTTTTCTCGGTTAAATAACAGAGACATGCAGCTGGAAAGCCAAACAATATGAGGGAGTCTGGAGAATTCATTGTGTTCACTCAGTGAGCTAAATGTTCTTGGTGATTAAAGCAGCAAAGCAGCAAAAAAAAGCAGCAAAAAAAGCCAAACGAAACAGCCAAAGTTCACAACACATCTGTGTTTTTAAGTTAAATAAGCTGTGCTTTGCTTTTGGAGCTGTAATTAATTGATTTGTACTTCACTTTGATCCATTATATGAAGAAGCAACAAAAATCACAATTTCCAGATTTTTGTAAATCAGGTGTGTCCAAATGTTCTGGACCACATTTTTTGTAGTCCAATATTCATTGTTAGTTTTGTGTAGGAAAGGAATGTAATTCATCATAGATCCAAAACATAAAACAGATTTTGGACGGTTGCTGTCTTAAAAGAAAAGCGTCTAGTTTTCAAATTCACATTTGCTCGATTTAATAAATTTATTTTCAGTTTTATGTTCTCACTTTCTTTTAAAATGCTTGCTATATTTAGACAAATTTGCTGAATTACATAAAAAATAATTTTGGTTCATTTAAGTTGGCTTTTCAGTAACCATAAGTACAATAAGTAGAAACATGGCTCTACTTATAAAATGATTGGATATCAGAAGAAAAATACTTTGATTTGTACTTCAGTTTGATCCATTATATGAAAATTATGTAGATAATTATTTCACTTGGATTTAAAAATAAAAAGTCAACCACCAGTTTTTGTTACTTGGTAAAGAGCATTAATATGAGATTTATTGCGAAGTGGCACTGTAGAAATGAACTCAACTGAATTTAATTGAGTTATTGGATGGATCAAAGTCGTATTAGTTTTGAACTGCAGTTGGGGGCCACAAAAACTCAGTCCAAGGTCCACAAATGGCCCCTGGGCCTCACTTTGTACAACCCTGATGTAAATGCTAACAAGATTGGAGCCACTGTGGGAAAAAATGACCAATTTTAATATAAGATGCTAAAGGTTAGATAAAAACTAATTAAATGAAGGATAATATCATGAAGAAATAATATGCAAGAATGAATAAAAGATAAAAACCAACTCAGACAATAGTTCTTTATTCAGACCTCTCAGGCTTTCAGTCAGAATATAAAACACAAAATGCCTCCTTTAAATTTCAAGACAAAGAGGACACATGTCCAGCAGAGGGTTTGTACGCTTTTGGGTCTGTGTGTCTGGTTTTCAAGCAGCAGGTTTAGTTTTGTCTGCATATAAATTATAATGTCCTATGATGGTCTTTGTAATGGTCTCTCAACCACAGAGACATAATGTCTGCGAGCTGCAGCTACAGAAACAATATGTGCTCATGAGTAAGTTTTTTTATCTTTTCATAGCAGAATATCAATAGCTCACATTTTTCAAAGTCAAATTCTCAGCAGCCAATAACCCAAGCTTGAGGCAAGCGCTGCCTTCGCATCTATGCTATTCATCAACTAAACTAGCGGTTCTCAACCTGGGCGGTACCGCGTTTAAAGGACGGCAGGGGGCGCTGGCGGTCATTTTTACAAAAGGGGGGCTGGGAAGCCTTTGGGGGCGTTTGGTCGAAGGTAAACTTTACATCTTAAATGCACAACAAAACTAGTTTAGACTTTGAGCAACTTGGCAAAACTGTATTGTGTAACATTAAATCATGCTTGGCTGCAACATGGCGGCTCTTCTTCTATTCAGTGTTTGTAGCTTCTGTTAGCTTCTTGTTAGCTCCTCTCCTGCTACTGGTAGCTAAAATCACGATCCCCTCACTGTGTCTCCCTCTGAAAAATGAACCCATTTAAATAAAGAAATCCCTCCGTGGTGACACCAGATAGAGATGGTTCATTTTATAGCGTTAACACCGGAGCTGTAAGTGGTCCGGTGTGAAACGGGGATAGAACAACACAGCACTTTTAAATTTCAGTAATCAGAATGTAGAAATGCCTTTTCCCCATCGATACGCTTCCCGACCGCCCGGCACCATATGCGGTAAAAAAAAAAAAAAAAAAAAAAAAGAATAAAAGACGCGCAACTTGCGCAAAACGGAGCGACGAACTACATGTGAATTATGGCATAAAAACAGAGAATCCGACGCTGAACAATGAAAAAATCCACACATGATGTGAAACATGACGATTAGACGGAGCAGCAGGTGATGAGTTTCAGTCTTTACTCCTCCACATCCTTAAAATCATCAGAATGTGGAAGGATGAGCTACTTAGAATTTGATACAGGATTAATTTTGTTTGAACATTTTCATTCAGTCAGAAAATTATATGAATTTGCTGTGTTCTATAAAAACGGCAAGTTTCAGTTACCATTTTCATGCTAATTGAACTTAAGCACTACTTGTACTCACATTAACTACTGAGTTAGCATTAGTCCACCACTGTAACCAATATATGAACTTTTATTGTGTAGCTTAGACTTGACAATAACTGCTATAAATATAGTTTAAGTACCAGTACTTCATATAAGCTAAAATTAGCAGAAACATGCTAGTGGAAGCGACAATTGGTAGTTTTAGGCAAGCCTGGATGTTTTTCAGAATTTTTCTGAAATATTTTAAAGAAAATGCAGCATGGGAAGCAGAAATACGTCAGCACAATGCTACTTGACACAGCACTGACTGCCGTTTGAAAAGTAGCCAATCCAGGCATACTATTCATTTTTTTTGGTTAATTGGTTGTAGTAAAAATACGGTGGATGTTAGCTTCTGTGGTAGCGCCAAGATTGTTTCCACTGTAAGTAGTAATGCATAATAAAATACATTTGATGTTTTAACTATTAAAAAAGGCAGTTTCAAAGTTTTTTCTAGAGGGAATCTCAACTACTCTGGGTTATTCTAACTCCTGAGAATAACAGGGGTCCACTGCACTCCAATAGCACCAACAGTCACAATATCTCAATCCAGTACAGAGGATTGAATCCCATCATGTTAACATGGACCATTGTTAAATTAATGAATTCATGTCAGAATTAATAAGTGCGTCTCTGCAGGCCTGGTGTATCAATTAAAGCAGCAAGTGATTTTATAACCCACTAAAGTAGCAACGTGCATAGATGGTAATTTTTTTGCAAGCACAAAATTTTGCCCAATGAGACCTTGAATGTAAAATCAAGGACTTGTAAGCATATGTACCACAAGCTGTTTTAAACAAGTTGATGTTACAGCTTGTTAAAGTCCTCCGTCGGTCATAAGGACCATGAAAGCAGAACTTCCCGTATAGTTCAGTGCTTCATGCCTAAACTCTGTTTCATCACAAGGTTTCACAGCCAGCCTCCACGTGTGACAGACAGGCACCGGGGGAAGGACTTCTTCTTTCCTCTGGATTCACCACCAGCTGCTATCAAACATTTCCTCACTGTGACTTTGAACTACATAGATGCTCCCTCTGCACTCTGGGAGCAAAGCTCAGGCTCCCTAACCCACAGGGCCGAGTTATGATGTATAGCCATGTCTCTACTAAATTATAAATCTTAGCTGAAACACCCCAACACTGCATATAAAATTCTGAATCAAATCTTTTGTGCTTTATTGGCAGTAGTGGACGTTTCAGAAAATTTAACAACTTAAGGACAAAGTGTACTGTAGGTGGCTAATTAAAGTGTCTACTGCTCTGCTTTTCATTTGGCCATGATGTTTTATAGACAAGGCAGGAACATAGTAAAAAATTTTCTTAAAAATTCCAAAACAAGTTAAAATATCAAGCCATTTTTAAATTTGAATATATATTCTATTCAAAGGCTGCTGTCCGTCTGGCCTGGCACTCACCAAGCAGCTGGATTCTTCTCATGAAAACTACAAAAAAGGAAATAGTAGCATTTTCACACTGCAAAAACAAAGTATATCTCAGTAACATAAAATAAGACAAAAACTTATTAACAGGGATCTTTACAGCAAGATGTAGGAGTATGTTTTAAAGCAAGAATTCCTTGATATTGATGAGGGAATAATTCACTTAAACCAAGCTTTTATATTTTGCTGAAAAATTATTTAAAAGGTAGTTTTGCCCATTTCAAATGTAGTATGATATTTACACTAGAGGCTAGACCAAGATATTTTGTCAGTCTGAATTTTTGCAGTGCAGCTAGGAAGCTGCAAGGCCCCAGAACAACAGGGAAAGACGGATCACAGCGAAGATTTAATCTAAAGCTTCCTGCTGTGAGGTGGCAGCTGCAAACGTTAAACTTTCAAGATGTTTTATTAATTTCCTTCCCAGAACGCCGGAACTGCCAAAGACGTCTTTGCCCGTTGGGATTCGCTTTGCAGAGAAATTCCTAAGGGAACGTAGCAGGTGTGTTACAAGCGAGAGAAGGATTTAGGAGAAGTTTTTTTTGAGCAGCTGAAGGTCAGAGTTACTCTCGGCATATTAAATAATGTTTCTCCACTAATAACATGTGAAATATGTATTTCTGCCAATGGAAAGCAACATTAAACAGCTGAACTACAATTAATGTTTTAGTTTTATTCTGTAGCAGGAAGGACAATTTATATAGAAGCAGGATTTGGCAGTTACCATGGAGATCATCAAGTGTAATTAGAGAACCTTATCATCTCTTACATGAAGTCCAAATTTCATTGGACAGTTTTTCTCTACTTTTAGGCTATTTATTTTGTGCTATGTGGATTTTTTTTTCATTTCCCCTTGAAAAACATCATATAGCCATGCATATTAGTTTTGTTGTTGGACAATAAATTGTCACAGAAGTTATCATAATAAATTATAATAATGTTATTTTCAGACTATTTTCAAGAAATATTTTGATGTCATAATAATAATGTAATTACACCCTGCCAAAGCTCTAAAAACTTTAATTTCAAGGGAACATTTAACACTGGAAGATATTTTAAATATCCAAAACAAAATGACAAATAAAATGGAAACTGAAGTCTCTGTGAATAAAATTGTCTTTGAAAAAAGGAGGTGGGCTGTTGAGGCCAAAGCTGACTAGTTAATGAAGGATCTGTATTAATGTGCCGTCTTGTCTACGGCTTATTTGTCTGCAGAAAGATATTACACAAACAAACATGAACACTAAGTTAATACAGCTTAAGGCAAAGGTAAACTCAAAACATTTTTATTGAAATTTTAAATAAGATTTAAGACCAACTTCACAATAAGAAGAAACGGAAAAAAGAAAACGGCATCAGTTGGTGACGTCTCACCCAAGTTTACAGTAAAACATGATGTCTTGTTCCAGCAAAGTTTCAAATTCTGAAAAGCCTTCCAGAGGTAAAGAAAACTAAAAAAAACACACAAATGGAACACAACTGTTACTGTATGTTTGGTGTTAAGTCACAGTGTTCAAAGTCCACATATCTCCACTTTAAAGCTGCAGCAGGTAACTTTTACAAAAGTATGTTTTTTTTTACTAATTTTTAAAATCATCAGTGTGGTGACGGTATAGCGTGAGACAGATAATCTCTGAAAAAAAACAAACATGTGGTCCTACTGCCATCTGCAGAAATGCACCGCGCCCAGTCACAAAAAGCCAATCAAATTAATATATTTCCGCTGTTAATCAAGATCATGTAGGTGCTGCTCACACCTTCCCCCACACAGCACATACCATCTTTGTGAATTAGTTAGACGGTCCTTGACTCAAAATATTTAGATCCAGCTAAAAACAAAATGTTTTTTATCTTTATATATAGCAACAGAAAATACTTCAGCTATTGTTTTGAACTAATTTAATTAGTCAATTATATTTATCTTTCACTTGTTTCATCTTATGAGGAATGTTTTTAATCTCTGTTTTAAACTCTTTTAAATTGTAAAGCACTTTTAATTATCTTGTACATGAAATTCACAATACAAATTAATTTGCCTCCGCATACCTTACTGTTGTTCAAGCTCAATATTGCTTCAGTTGTACTAAAGGCAGAGAAGTGACTAAACCTGTTCATCTGCCATATTCAGTAGATAAACATCACATTTCTAAAACAAAATAATAATAATAAAAAAAAAATCCCTTTTATTCACAGCAATTTGCAGTCAGACAGATTTAAAGTCAGTTATATGCATTCCAGTCTGTTTCCTGATTGGCGATAGGAAGAAATGTTCAGCTTCTAGAACTTCTTTTTACCAGATATGGCTGATTAAGCTCAAAATCAGCCAATATCTGAATGCATTTACAGCCAGAACTCATTTCAGGAGCAGCTCAGATTCCAGAAATATTGCGCCACAGATAAATACACATTTTCCACATTGAACTACAGCAGCAGTTTAAAACATTTGCAATGTGAAAGTTTAGCTTTTGTTTTTGCCTGAACTGCTTTTCCAATGGAGTCCCCACAATTCGGCTCCACTGCTGCTCAGCTGAATCTAATTTTCAGTGGTAACTAATGAAAAGTCAGAGTGCCACTATGGGGCTCTGCTACAGGATTGCATCATCATTTGTACTGATAGCAGTAAGCAAGTGAGGGAATTCGTCTGACAGGCTAAAATGATTGTAATGCTTTCAGATTAAACAAAGATTTGTCACCATGTTGGGTATGTGATGCAACCATCATATGCATTTGCAGACCCACCAAAATCAAGTGCGGTGTTGGTTTCATGGAGGGTTTTGATCATCAAATGGACCTGGAGCTCCTTCCAATCCGTCACGTCAGCCCAGACAGATTGAGCTGTGGTACCTGGTGTTCACAAGCGGCTTGTTACTCTGCCGACTGGGACGCAGCGTAAACACACGTTTGATCGCGGATGGCTGTGACAACGGTTCGCCAAACGCTTGTCGTGCCGTCGCCGGTGAAAGCAACACTGATGGATGGAGTCGGGCGTCACCGCCGTCCCTTAAGTGATGCGCAGATGAAAGCAGAAACGTAAATAAACATCTGAAATGTCAGCACTCATGTCTCAGAGGCATTAGCTGCACTCGCTTTCACATTGGAGCAGAAACTAGACCCCCCCTTCCACATAACAGGCTAAATTTGGCCAGCAAAGCTTTTCTGTGGCTTCGATGAGGGGCCACTTTACAAACTGTTTTTGCCACTTTGTGTTATTGCAGATGCAACCAGTTCCATTCCATGTAAGCATGCATTATTTAAAATAAGTGCAGATTTCTTTCTGTCCTTGGTGTTGTTTTTGAGGAGCTTTTATGTCTGCAATGACATCGGATTCCTCTAATGCACAAACTTTCAGCATGGGTTGTGTTTTTTCACATCTGCAGGAGCAACTTTAAAAGCAGAAATAGTTTGTTACTTGTTTGGGAAACTTTCTGGGCCTATTTAATCAACCATGCATCTCAAACAAACGGCTTCCATTTGCCCCTGACCATGCAGTTTCCTACAGACGAATACAGCACCTGTTCAACCAGCTAAAGATGAAAGGTTGCGATTCCATTAGCCATAGAAATTGAATTTATTAGGATAAATTTGCTTAATGGAAACATCCATCCTTTTTTTGACACCCTTGTCCCTTGGTGAGGTCAGGAGGGTTGCTGGTGCTGATCTCCAGCTAACCTTCTGGGTGAGGTCACCTGGACAGGTCGCCAGTCTGTCACAGGGCAACACAGAGACACACAGGACAAACAACCATGCACACACACAC
>CAEGAF010119317.1:0-12163 GCA_903067075.1 Micropoecilia bifurca
CCTGTCCAGGGCGAACCCCGCCTCTCGCCCGGAACGTCAGCTGGAGATAGGCACCAGCAACCCTCCCGACCCCTCTAAGGGACAAAGGGTGCAAAGAAAATGGATGGATGGATGGATGGATATATATATATATATATATATATATATATATATATATAACTTCATATATCCTTTTGGCATTATTTTTTCTGAATGTGTGAGATCTTGGCCCACAAGGCAGAAAGTGTGCGCAAAAACGTGCCTGAAATGAGTTCGACGAAGAACGGATGTAGATTTCTTGGAATTGACTGATAAGCACCATTCAGGTTTCAAACGCTGATATCTGTGGAGAAACGGTTCTCATTTCTAAAAACAGGACTCTGAGGTTTTTATGTCTCTTTGAGGAAGACACATTCTAGTTTGAAATGTACAGAAAGGCAGTACTGTAAGAAACACATCGTGTAATCAGAATTGATTGTTTACTCAGCTGCTACACAGGCTTTAATTAGATGTGCATGAGATGTGTCTTGGTGCAAATGCTTGCAAAAAGTAGGTTGGTTAGAGATGTAAGATAATTTCATGTGCAAAAGCAATTCATTATTTGAGCACAAAGCATTCATCCAGTAGGATTTGATCATATACACCCTGTCCTAAGCAAATCCTGAAATATTACAATGTTGAGGTTGGCCCCGGATTTATTAGTGAATTAAAGGTTTATTTCACTGTTATTGTTGACATTTTTGTTAAATCCAAACACATTTAGTCAGTTCAGATCTATACAGCTGACAAATCTGGACTGGATACTTAAAAGATTAAATGCAGATACAGTTTCTAAACAGTGGTTAAAAACCCAGAAATAATAGAGTGAAAAAATGAAGTGAAATGTCCCTTTATGATCTAAGAATTAATGTGCTTTAATGGAAATAACTCAGAAGCCAAAACGCTAAATAAGATGGACTAAGTTGTGATGCAGGAAATAAGAGAAATGAGAGGAAAAGGCCATTTATTGTTTCCAGAAATTCAGATCATCATTCTTTTGATAACGGAAGCAGAACATTCTCATGCTGATTCCAGACAGATGTTTTTCTGTAGCGAGTGATGCCACTTATCCCACTTTATTCAGGTTATCAGGCTGTATTATCCATCCTGATCTACAGCTACAACGGAGACACTTCTATCAAAGTACATGTTTGCATATAAAAGGCTTGAAGGACTCATCTCCTACCTCTTGTTGCTCTCTGTGGTTTCCAGAATCATCCCAGAGTCCTTCCCGTTGGACGAGCTGTGACTGTGGGAGCTGGGCGCCGACTGGTGTCCGCACGAGGTCCCTCCGTCCCTCGGCCTCCTGCCCTCGCTTTCCCTCTCCCCCGAGTCGTTCCCGCTGGAGACGCCGTCCATGTCGTCCGAGTGCGGCCCTCTCTGGCCTCCGGACAGGCTCCCCGGGCCTCCTCTGGAGGCGCCGCCCTGTTCCTGGCCGGGGACCTTGGAAAGGGAGCGGCCGCAGGTGCTTTTCTGCTCATTTCCCTCTAGTGACTCTGCCTCCCGGTCCTCGCCGCAGGCCCCCGCCGCTCGCCCCCGACCGCTGCTGCTGGGCACAGACGTGGAGCTGTCATAACTCATACTAGTGTAGAATGAGGTTGTACTGCTCAGCTGGAGCTACTCAAATTTAAGTGGGACTACTATGTAAATGCAAGTGAACCATAGTTGTCGAATTAGAGAAAAAAACACGATAGTTTAAAAAACAAAAAGTGATTTTCCTTTTGGCGGCTTCAAGCCCTCTTTGAGGGCAGAAAAGCTTGAAGTGTCACTCAACGCGGCGCAGACAACAGATGAATTTCTTGTTATGAAACAGCCCTGGCGTGGATCCTCGAACAGATGGGACGAGCGATGGAGTCAGAGTGGGAAGATAAAAAAAACAGCTCTTGGTGAAAGCAAAAAAAAGAAAAAAATCATTTGCTGCACTCCTGTAGAGAGGCGAGTCGCTCCAGCCGCTTAAAGGCCACCTGCAACAAAACAGAGAAGGTGCTCACAAAATGGTAGGGAAAGTCAGGAAAAAAAAAAAACAGACAAAAAAACATCCCATAATATCAGCTCATCGCGTCCCCCACTCTCCAAGGTAAAACTCCAACATGGCCCTGAAATGTGTGCTCTGCTCTGGCTGCTTGTTGGAGAGTGTGGGTGTTGCTTTGCTCCAGCTGATGGGCTTTTTTGCACAGATTAGCCAGAAATAAAAGTGCAGAAAGACAATAATCTTCAGCTCCCGTTTGCATGGTGCAACTGCATACGCACTCATGCCGAATTTAGCAAAAAAAAGTACACAGTCAGTCGTCACAGCACAGTCCCCTTTGGCCCAGAAGACGATCAAAATAAACATTACGTCAAGCGCGGGGAAATAATGCTGGACGTCGGAGAGCTTCCTCGTTCATTAGGGCTTTAATTGGGGCCAGTGCCTCTACATGCTCACAAATAGCTGCCACCTACGCAAGTAGGAGTCTGGTTCTATTTATTGGCCACCAGGTAATCCTATAAGAGTTACAGATGCATCCGAGAGACGACGCAGGCCGCCGCTAAGTCGTCAATCCTTTCAATTTTATACACCTGGCCGCTCCAAAAGCAGCTTCCGAAACGCCCCGCTGGCCGCCGACAGGTGTGCAGAGATGCTCCGCTGCGGCGTTGGTGTGTGAAAACGCCCTTCCTTCCCCTCCCCGTCCGCCCCCGGGGTGGCAGCTCAGACGAAAAAGCTCTCTGCCCTGACGCAGAAACCAGATTATAAGAAGGTAACAGGAGTGGACAGCCAGTGACGACCGCGGCTCATAAATATATCCCAAATCAAGGTGATTGAGTTGCGTGAGTTCAGTAGTTCTCGGTGCGCTGGGTGGCCTAAATTGCTAAATAGCATTATGTTTAGTCAGATGGATGATGCACGCTCTGCACATGGCGCAGTGTGTGAGCCGTGGCCGAACTGGGCGGGAGGAGGAGAAATAAGCAGGACGGCTGAGATGCGAGTTGGCGTCCGTTCACAGAAGAAGATTCACAAGCGAGGTGGTGATGATAAAGTGTTAATGCTCCTTTTCTGAGATTACAACTACAGTCTTCAATACACATCACCTTTGAAACAACGCCATCACACCGACACATGCAGCACATTTTAAAAGTTTCAGAATGGTCTAGTCAAAGTTCAGAAAATTTGGCACGACCTAAAAATTAAAGCTCATGTGTATTTTTCCTTCACCTATACAATTACAGACCGTTTTGTTTTGGCTGGATATGACATCTGGAAAAGTGAAAAAGCATGGATGTTCTTTGGGGATGAAACAATTAATTCTAATTAATCGCGATGAATCGATTATTGAAACAATCGTCAACTAATTTAACAAATTGATCAATTGTTAACTGGAGAGTACAGATTCTTAAAAAAGGACAGTTGCTGAAAGAACAACAGTGTAAGAGCAGTAATTAACCCAAAACTGTACAAAAATATATTTATTTTCCATTTAAAATAAAAAAAAACAACTTTATCTTTGCATGTAAACATGTTTTTTCAACTCTCTAAGTGGCTAAATCAGTTTTAGCTTCAGCTCTTTGCAGGAGTCAGTTCTGGGTGATAATCAGGGAGCCAACATGCTAACGGTGCCGCCTCTTCATAACAACAAGATTTGTTTGATCCATAGGAGTAAAACACACACAAACACGGGGAGAAGTGTAAAACTATACACTGGTAACTCTGCGGGACGGGATCTAAATTTATGTCCACCCTCTCCTCCTTTGTGGAATCGGTCTCTGATTATGCAAGGTACTGTCTATGTTGGCGTGGGAAGGAACACGGCATGACATAAACACTGCTTTGTACTCTTCCAACACTGTTTGTCTCATGAAAAAAAAAGAAAAATTGACACGTCAGCTAAGTGCGACACTTGATCTACATTGTTCAACAGGTTAAGTGGGGAGACAAACACCAACATCCATAGCTCAATGTGAACAACTGAATAAAAGTTCTCTTTCAGGTTTTCATTGTTTTACTCTGTCAAAAAGCAGGTCGGTGCTCTTATATTACCTCCTTTCTGCACAATGTAAAACTACAACTCATGGACTTGCAGCCCTGCTTGCGTTTACAGATGTGTTACACTCTGATCTGATGAGCTTAAAGCATTTAATGTAGTGAAGAAGTCAATTCCATATTTCCTCCAACTCAAATCAGTTGAGCATGTTTTGGCTTTGAAATGAGACACGAACGTCTGTTTCCAAGGTACCGGTTACAAACAGCCTCGAAACTTACCAGGCATGAGCCAGTTACTGGAATCAAGGTTAGCAAGCTTTTAAAAACAACTTAAATTTCCTGTCTGTCCCCACAGGTTTCCCCATGTTCCAGGAAAACATTCAATTGGGATACAGTAGAAGAAAGTCTCCAACAATGATATCAATTCGAATTGAGCCACTTTTTCTGACTAGATCACTTCAAAACAGTTCTGGCCAGCTCCAATATCGCAAAACTCCATGAAGCAGGAATAATTGTTTATTCTCAGCTTAAAAAAACCTAATTAGACCTCATACCAGTCCACTATATGGGATCACTGGCAAAGAAGGAGAATAACTCCTCCAGAAGTTGCCAAAGCTCTGCTCCAACAGTTGGCCAAAAAATCTGCTCATCTCTCACAAACAAGATTATAAACAGACAAGGAAACGACTGTTGAGACGATAGTTATAATGTAATAAACAGCAAACGCTCTGTGTGTAATAAAGAACCTCGACTTGAAGTCGCAAAACTCAGAGCATGAAGCCAGACGAACTAGAACAGAACATGAAAATAATGTGGTCTTAACAACGTATAATGCAAGTTTGAGCAACTCTCTGCTGTTAGCTGGAGACCAAGGACAAGCAGCTATATTTGGGCATGTACAGACCGGACCTGGAGGCCGCACTTTGAGCTGAGGCAACAACAAATCTGAGAAACAAAAACAGAATGTTCAGAGCTCGTTACATGACACTATTTGCTTGTTTTGTCAACTTTTCCCCCGGATGATTATTTATCGCATGCCTGGTACAGCGAGTGACCAACGTTTAAAACTAAAATATAAATATATCCTTTCGTATTTATGGTCTCTTAATGTTGCTTGTCCATTCTTTCCTGAAATTCCAACTACAAAATATTGATTGTGAATAAAGACGGTCTTAATAGAGGTGACCACTGGATCTGCTTGGTGGCACAAATGAACAGAAATACAAATTATTTTATAGATAAGATACGGGCTGGTTACCAAGAAACGGCACTTTTGTTTTTTTTTTGTTTTTTTTTTGCTGTAGTGGTTTTTCAATTGCACAGTGCTGATCAGCTGGCTGATAGAAGGTTGTTACACTTTTCCTCTCACCAAGAAAAAAGAAAAGACAAATTCAGGTGTTTTACAAATAAAGAACTGCCACCAATCCAAATAAATACACTCAGGGGTTGTTTAATTTGCATTTTCTCTGGGTCTATGACTAAAGATAAACATTGCAATATCTGAACTAGTCAATGTGCTTTAGGAACAGTTCCTCCATTTAAAAAACAGATCACATTTTTGATATGTTTAAATACAGATATCATACTCTGAGAATCTCAAAGAGTTATAGGAGCAAAGAAGAGGCTGCAGCATTAACTGTTTGGATTATTTATCAATTTAAAAAAACAATAACCTTTATAGCCATTCACTGTTTGCATACATCATGCAACAGTCAAATAATTCTGTCCTAATCAAACAGCAGCCATTCATGAGCGATCAATGCAAGACACACAGCAGTAATTGCTTGGACCAAAACAATCACCTGAAGTTAATCACCCCGGTGTAACGTGAGAATACGTCCCGCTGCAGATCACGCATTGACTGCAGAAAGATGCGGTCCGTGCGTGAACAAGTGTGAAACTCCAGGAAACAAACGCTCCTATCTGCGGATCCGAGCGGGGCCCCAAAAAACCGCGCAACAGCACAAATATATTAGAAAATAAAAAGAAGAAGAAGAGACGTCGCGTTATTTCGCTCGGCTCTCTGCGCAACTGCCGCGCGCACCTTTGCAGCTGGATCCGAGCTATTCTGCCTTGTGTACACACACATACACACACATATACACACACACACCAGCACGTGTCCGCGGCGGTGTTTTCCGCGAGCCTCGCGGCGTGCTGATTGGTCGGCTGGCTGGACCAATGAGAGAGCGCGCTGTGCTGAGAAGGGATGAAGGAAGACGGCGTGCCAGATAGCAGGCTCAGCTGGGACCAGAGGCGTGTGTGTGTGTGTGTGTGTGTGTGTGTGTGTGTGTGTGTGTGTGTGTGTGTGTGTGTGTGTGTGTGTGTGTGTGATCTGCAGCACACTGAACTGAATCTGGATCAGCGTTAAATGACACAAAACCCCACATTATGAGGGGACCACTGTGGAGTTAAAATGTGGTTTTTTTTGGACTATTTATTCTCAGATCACACATATTTTCTTCCAGATAATAATAATTAATCAACATGAAAGAGAGCTCTGATGGATAAAATGGGTTCAAGAAGATCAACTCTTTTCTACTGCTATAATTATTCATGTCATCTCTCAGATGTGGTTTGATTTAGAGGAAACCTGAGTCAGGTTTCCTGGTTGATTATCCCCCAACAAGTTGTAAAATGAGTGTCAGTGGGTGGCTGACGGCTCATCTACCAGACCACATACAACAGCGTGTCATTAAGCATCATGATCTCTATCTACACTGTCTGCACATTTCTCAGGCAAGTGGAAACTCTCCAGTCATCTGCTACACATGGGGATGCGACAAAATAAGAATCTTTAATGAATAAGATCTTTATGGACAGTTAGGACAGAACCCAAGATGAGCAGAAAAGCGATGTGACAGTTCGTTACTGTAACCAGTCCTGGTGCTGATAGTAAAATTACATGGAACAGTGTGGCATTTCCACAGTATGATAATCTTGGCTAAAAATACCTCCACATCATTTTATCCATACGAAATCTATTGTTTGTCTATCTGGTAAAATATAAAACATATTATTTATTTATGTTATCTGGAAAGTTTAATCAGTGTAATGTGGTTTTTGCAAACCGCCAAATGTATCTTTCTCAAAAGAACAGAATAGAGCCTGTTTTAAAGCCAGCTGACTGTGATGAGCAGCCACAATTAGAGTGGAGGTCACTGTTATTTTATGCTGCAAATTGACTGAGCAAACTCCAGCGGTTTCTCTAGAATCTCATTTAAAAAGACTTCAAAACTGTGATGACAAGACGCTATAATGAGCTAAAACTGCGGTGCTGCAACACGTTGGACTGTACATGATGGCTGTTTTGCTTGTGAGCAGCGGTATTTCTGGCCGAGTCGATGTTTCTTGAGAGCAGCATGGAGACGCAGGAGAGCATCACCAGCTCTAACATGATCGCATAACTAGATCTAAAGTATATTTAATAACACCATTAGTTTATTAAGAAAAGGATATTCTGCCAGTAACACTCTGATCCACATACACCCCTAGTAAAATGAAGCAGCCAAACAGGCCTAATGCACTAAAGTATGTTGACATCTTGGCAACGCAGACAGTATCCCAACGCTGGGTGTCACAGGTCAGGTCACACAAACATGACAGAAACTTAATCACTTTGGCACCTTAAAGAAAGGCTAGGTGTCCACTTTCCTGCAGCCCTCCACCTTTCTGAGAACACACAACGCACACACACCTTCCCTTACCAACTATCACTGCGTCTTTTCTTAGCATTGTTCACCAGGCAACAGAGATTTATTAGACGATAGTTTAATTTCCCCAGTCATTAAAGGAGTAAGTACAGGCATCTTGCAGACTGACGAGAGAAAGAGATTTCTCACCTTGTGAAGACTCAGTGAGATTAAAATCTCGTGAACTGTTTGAATGCAAAGAATCACTGGTCCACACGCGCCTAAATGTGTTCAAAATGTAGAAAACGCCGCTTCTGCCAACGCCCTTACCGCCCCACAGCGGGCTTGCTGGTTTGGCCAGACTTGTTTACGAGCAAGCTGGACGTGGCATCTTGAAACTGTGCAGCCACCATCACGAAGAGGATGATGTGTTTTAATCTCATGCCTACAGAGGCAAAACAGTACAGGTGCATCTGTGCACACTCAAGAACCTCTCTCATATCTTCATGAGTGACAGACAATGAGTAAAAAATGTTTAAAAAACACAATTGGTGCAAAAGCTGGGCTTATAAAACTGCAAAAAGAGAAAATTATGGATGCTGCAGATGCAGCTTGTAGATGATAGAGGAAAGATGCAGAAATTGCTGCAAAGAGCATGTTTAGGAAAAATCCTTTTTCGTTTTGGGAGAGAACGATATATCAAATCAATCAGAGAAATGGGCATTTGTCTTTAGACATTTTATTCAGAAAATCAGAGTAAATATCAGCGTCTGATAAAAGAAAAAGCAAGAGAGAAGAAGGAATCTTCTCATCATATCTCATCAGTCATGTACAAGGTGCCTTCCACCCATCTCTCTCCTGTAGGGAGTTTCTCTATGTTTCTCCGTCTCTGTCCCTAAATCAAAAATGGTTCAAAGGAGTTTCGGTTGGAAAGAGAAGAAGAAAATCGTCTTCACTGAAACCTCCGTTATCAGCTCCATAAGTACAACACTTGCTCAGAAACCTTCATTATCAGTTCATTCTTCCCAGTAAATAAGCAACATAAGTTTTATTTTCCAAGACAACCAACAGTCACAACAATATGAACAACAAGTGCAACAACCTGCAGACATTTCTAAATACAAAAGACTCAACCCTACATTAGAGGCTACCCTACACTTGGTCTAAATTATAAAAATGATGGCTATTTTCAGTGGTTTAATAAACCAATTAAAAGCAGACATGGCATGTGTTAGCTGGCCTAATTATTTATTTAAAGTTCGAATGTTTTCCCAAAATAATTCAAACTAAAATGATCACATTCTGCACATGGATTGACCTTTAAGAAAGAAAGAGCCTGTGATGAGCCATTTGTCTGTCTGTATATCTGAATGCCCGTCTGAGATTGGCAGCCACAATAATTGACAAAACATATGTTAGTTAGCGTGGATCTGACACAAATGCATATTTTACATGCCTGATACTTCATAGGTGCAACGTATCCATAAATCGAAAAGGAAAAACAAAAACAATACACAAAAACGTGAAGAGGCGGTACTATTTTCTAAGCCTAACTACCGTATTATACGTTAATATTAACACTGGTTAGTTGGCAGGAGTTCAAAGCTCTGACATCTTCAGAATCACATCGGTTTGTGTGTCTATGGTTTGTGTAATAGTGTAAAAACTATGCGTAAACTGGTCCTTTATTGGAATGCGTGTAGAACTATGGAGATATTTCAAAGCTAACTCTGGCATTGAGCTGTTTGTCAGCAGCTTAGGGCTATGACAGCTAGCATGCTAGAAAAAAAAAGCAACGGTTAAAGTAAGCTAATGAAATCCCAAGCAAGCTTACCTTCTCTCTTTTCAAGCGTAGCCACAGTTGATATGATACCTCCCCGTAAATGACACAAACTTCTTCCAAGAAAAACACAGAAATCCAGTCAATATCGAGTAAATTCGCTTTGTCGCCCTATGTTGGCTCTGCATACATTTCTGAGCTCTCCGCGAATGTAGTTTACACGCACGGATACACGTGTGGCAGTTCATGCCTTGGCAAGTGATGTCGAAACAGCAACACTGATTGGACAGGAGGAGACAGTGACCCCGCCCAAAACACACCCTTCTGTTTTTTGATTGGTTTCAATGGGCGGGGCTATCGGCACGAGGCTCCGCGGTCACGTTGCTCAGTGACTGGAACTGCAGTAAATTTCCAAACAACAGTGGAAACACGAGAGGACAGACCTCCTACCTCAGGAAGAGTTTACCGTAATACAAGTCCTAGCCTGGAACAGAAATGTGAAGAAGAGTGATGTTATGATATACTTAACAACAGCAATATTACTACTACTACTACTACTACTACTACTACTACTACTACTACTAAAAAAAAAAAAATAAAAAAAATAAAAAAATAATAATAATAATAATAATGAGAAGAAGAAGAAGTAGAAGAAGAAGAACAATAACAATACAGACTATTTACATAATTAAAATATTTTTACTCATTTCCACATGCCTTGCATTGAGTACACTATTTCTATTTCTGATTACTGATTATTATTATTATTATTATTATTATTATTATTATTACAAGAATTGATTTCAAGAAAAAGAAGAAGAGGAATTTAAAAAAGGACTAAGAGGAAATATTATTTCCTCTTTTAATCTGAATAAAGCTCAATCAAACATTTGAGAAAATTAGCTGCATATATTGTAAAATCTAGTCATTTACCGATTGGCTATTTAATCCATGTATCACAAGTTGCATTTAAAGCTGTCCTTTTTATTTTAGGCAGCTATAAAACTTTGAACAAAGTTGTTTATTTATTTAGATCGCAACATTTTGCTTTTATTATTGTTCGAAATATAATTTTTCCTAGGTTAGAAAAATATTAGTTGTAAGCGAAATATAAAGGGTGTTTAGACTTTTTAGTGTTGTTATTATTATTATTATTATTATTATTATTATTATTATTATTATTGATAACTATTGAAAAACTTCATATCAACCTTGGATCTTTTTATTGTATTTTACTTTTATTCCTATTAGAAATATTTTATTTTATATTTTGAATCTTGTTTATGGAGTTACTCAGCCAAAAAAAAAAAATCAACTGTTTATTTCAATGTCATTAACTATTTTAACATCACTGAATGGAAGAATGATTGCTATCTTGCTGCAGACTAGTAATCCGTCCATCAGCGCTGAGAACCACGAAGCGCTAATTACGATGCGGCTTTGCTTGGTTATTACGGCTGCGCCAAAGCTCCGGCATGCACATCTCAACGTGCTCCTATCATGACATCATGTGGCCCCGCCCCTTACACGCCCTCATTCACCCCATACACTTGGCCAATGGGAGGTTACTGAGCCGCTGTAAACAGAGCAAATGTAGGACACTGAAAATGCAAAAAAAAAAAAAAAGAAAAAATTCTCTTGTGTATAAGTATTCAGGGTTTTTTTTGTGACTCTTTAAATAGATATGTGTAAAGATTAGTTAGTACTTTTAGTATGATATTTTCTTTTCAGACGTGTTAATTTTCCTCAGAGGAGAAATGTCTTTCTCTTATTTGGCAAGAAGTTCGCACGTAGCTTCTTCCAGGTGACAGGTGTTTCAAAGGATTGAGATTCTAGGTTCAAGGTGATGTGGAAACGATTCAATTTGTTTTGCTTGTTTTCCCCCTTAGACATTTTTCTGTCCTTTTTGCTGAGGTCATGGGTTATAATCTTGGATAACCCATGACTTGCGACTGAAACTGGAAAGTGCATTTTTCTCATAGAATTGTCTGTGTTTTGCAGGTTCACATCAAGAAGTCTGGGTGTCCCATTGCTGTTGGAGATGCAGAGGGTGTGTGATTGAGTCAGACTTGCTGCCCCTTCAAAGAGAACACTCAAACAGAGCACTACACTTACAGAGTCACAAATGTAAGTAATGTCTGTGTAAGTCATTTTTTTTCTGGAACAATAACATTTGCTTTATGTACATGGATTCATTTTGTATGTTTTCATTTCCAATTTGTCTAAACAAACACAAAAAACCCCCAGCAAAATTGGTGTAGTCGTTTGACAAAATCTTACTCATATATATATATATATTAGAGGTGTGCCGATCGATCGGTCACCGATCATAATCGGCCGATTTTCGTGAAATCGGCGATGATCGGGATCGGCCGATCATTGGCTCTGTTACCGATACCGATCACCTGCATCCAAGGGCGTAGGAACAAGTCTGTCATTGGGGGGGATATTGCAGGTCTCAGGTGGAGGGACAGGCAACAGATGCAAATAACCTGTTTTAACAGGAAAACTGAGTGAGCCACAGGAGACGGTGTTGTTGTGTAGGTAGCTCTCATCGAATTTTTATTCCAGGTTATAATAATAAAGTCATTATAACACTTAGAAAGATTGCGACAGTATATTAACACTTCTACTATTTCTTCTATAACATCAGCTTGTTACTAAATCAGGAACTGTAAATTAATGTACATTACAGACAGCTATATAAACCATACGCGTTCGCGCACCATCTGAGGAAATCCTCCGAGCAGCTAACCGAGAGCTCATAAGCTAACT
>CAEGAF010119327.1:0-49190 GCA_903067075.1 Micropoecilia bifurca
TATATATTAAATGGGCTGCCAGAAACTAAATTTGTAGAGAGGGACACAATCTTTTAAGAACTAAGAAAAAGAAAATATATATATATATATTTATATTTATATGGTCACATCCAATGCTCATGTGTCATGTTGACCCATTATTCGAAAGTTCTTGATGGTTCTGGGTTTCCTGTCTCTGAACTCTGATCTTCAGTCCTTTCTATACATGTGTCTAAAGCAGTCTTTCTCAAACTGTGGTCCCCCAGACCACTGGTGGGCCCTAGGTCCCCCGCCTAGTGGTCTGCAAGGTACTGCATGTAAACAACTGTTTATTTGCCATGAGGTGAGTGAGACGCTACTAATAGCTTACCAAAGGACTGTGTTAAAAATTAATGACTGATAAATGGCTTAAAACAGGAGCCACTAAGATGAAAAACTGAAGATACCGGTGAAATGTTTCTCAGGGTGAGTTGAAGAATGTTAGTTTTTGAATATTATTAGGATACAAAGCATGGTGCAGGGATGCAGATCTCAGTCTGCCTGAATTCAATATACGAGGCGGTGAACAGCGCTGTGCCCCACACTGACTAACTGCATTTTAACACCTAAAATAAAATTATTTATGTCAGACTATCTACTGGCTTCTAAGTTACAAATAACCCTGAAATGTCATTAATAAAGTAACTTCCATATGTTTTCTATCATTGGAAAACTTCAAATCCATACTTTCACAATGTGTAAATAAATCAAAATGCCCCAAGTAGACGTGTTCATGGTTTTATCGTGCCCAGTCGCATTTGCAAAACAGAGCCACCCTTCACTTTAGGCGGAACAAACGCAATGAGTTAAGAAACTAATGTTTTACTATCAGGCTGTATATATCAAGTTCAAGATAGGCGGCCCGTGAGTGTTTGTTAAATGGGGTAAATGGCCCTCGACTTGGAAAAGTTTGGGAAACACTGGTTTAAAGCATACAGACAACTGAGGTGATTAACTGGGCCATTATAGTACGTCTAGTAACTCCAACAAACAGTTTTTTGTCTAGATTTTTGTCTTGATAAGAAATGTCCCGGTACATTTATCCATTAATCCTCCCTTCAGTTACATGAATGCGTTAGTACAGCTTGCTGTAGAGCAGCCCACTTTTGGCACAGTGTTTTTAGAGTAGTTTATGGTGTCCTTAACTCCAAACATGGTGTGTTAAAGATCTTCAAAGAGTTCAGCTTGAACCTCGTCTGACTACACGATTTTCCTTCTGTACTTCATTGTCCTATCAAAAATCTGTTGCAAACAACCTTTAACACACTTTTTCTTCAGCTGTAATGTCCGGTGCAGAGATTGATAGCAAAAGGCTCCTTGGATCTTTAGCAAATCTTTGAATTTATATTTTAACTTCTGTGTCAGAAACATAGGAAGGCCATGGCTTTATGACGGAGTAATGTTTTTGCACCTTCAGCTATTATTAAACCACCTGATATTAATTTGCACCTAGCCACAGGGACATTCTCTGAAAACTGAAATATTTCAGCTGGATTTTTGGATTTCTATTTGTTTTTAAACACTCTTTTCTTCATGTGTAAAATATCTTTTCGCTCGCTGTTTCCTCAGGAAGAATAGACATTGTGGATAATCTATTGTAGAATGAATAAATTAAGGCAATTCAATTCAGATCAACTCAACTCAGTTCCGTCCAAGTGCAATTAAACTAGTTTATTTTCAGAGAAAAGAAACAAGATATGTGTGTGTGGATTTCTTCACAAAGAACATTATTTTTCACTCGACTGTAATTTAATTAAAGAACATTAAATCAGGAAAGAAACCATAGAGCGTTTGGTATAATTAACCAAAGCAGTAACCACAACCTTAGCAATTTTACTAAGGTTTTGTAAAATTTCATCGGCAAAAATAGTTTGTTTGTTGTGACTTTATATACTAGCAATCTTGTAAATTAACGATTTTTTTATAAAGCATATTGGAGAGAAGCAAACTGATAGAAAACAACATTTGGCATGACAATATACTAATAAGACAATAAAAAAATCTGAATGGTTAGATGATCAAACAGCTTTAAAGGACCTTAAAAATATACAAATCCCTAAACTTCTTTCTGCTTGGGAACAAATGCCTCAATGCTTGGCAACAAGAACCAATAATAATTAGGTTAAAAGCAAAACAACACTTTTTGTTAACAATTGACTTTATAACATAGTATTTTAACATTTCGTCCTTTTTTGTCATTTAAAATTTTCATCAAAAAGGGAAAAAAAACAATGTTAAATTATATAACTGTCCAAAAAAAAAATTGTTGTTACTCTGCTTTGATGTAAGGCTATGAATGTAAATGTCTCACAAAGCTTCATATCTTAACACAAAAATACTCCTTACTAAATCCACGTGAAAATTTAGAGCCCCTCAGAAATTGTCACCCCATCTACTAAAGCCTTCTCCTCTTCTTGACCAAATACGTCCCATTCAATTCAGACACCTGGAGGAGGGCGACGCCAAAACCTCCCCGTCAGCGTAATCACACCGACGTAACATTGGCAGTAGGGAAATGGCTCCGGAGCCAAATTCTGCAGGAGAGGTAGAAGGGCTCTCAAAAGCTCTCAAATTCTGTCTGACGGTTCCAGCTTGATTTCCAGATTTGGAAATGTCTGCGCTTACCGCGGATAGATGGGCAGTTAGCCCCTCGTCCGCCGGTCTCCAGGGAAAATGGCATCAGGACAGGGAAACACTAAACAACTCAGGACAAATACTTAGTTTTGGATCTGAAATTGACTGTAGCTGTTGGTGGTCAGGCAATTAGATCTACACAGTGCACAACATTGCCTCATGCTGTTCCCAACCCACTCTTGTCCGCCTGCATCAGCACTATACATATGTATGAGTGCAGACTTTGGAAAAGAACATTAAAAAAAGTAGAAAAGTAATCATCAAACCCCAGATGTGTTTTTTTATAGCCCAGTTCATGTAGAGGAGTTGTCATAATGAAGGTTTTTGCTGTTAGTCAATAAGAAAAATATTTGAGCTTCAGTGGTAAACTTCCAGTTGTGATTAGAGCGACTGATGGTTCTATAAAGTATTAGGTCACGGGTGAAGAATACAAATGCACATCACACTTTTATTAGGATTTCTTTTTTTATATTAAAAAAATGTGAAAACTTTACTTTCAAGTTAGAAGTTAATGCATTTGTAGACACCTATCACTTTAAATACCTCAAATACTGCATGGGCTGAGATGTTCTTTCATACATAACACTATATTAGTTTTTGATTCAACTGGACATCTTATCAAAGAATGTCCATAACTTTCTTATATTTTCCATTAAAATATAAGAATTCTGAGAACATTAAACAATGATTGTGATGTCAAAATGAAAATTGTAAATTCAAACTGAAACTGGTATTGGTCACAAAATGTCTGATTAGTAGATCTGAAGTCACATTTGTTGCTACATTCAAGGATATATTTTTTTGTTTTATTTTTTTTTACATATGATTCAACAATCTTGACAACAAACCAGCTAACTTACTCAATAAAGCTGACTTTGTGGAAACACCAAGGGGCAGCAGGACCGTTGGTTATAATGGTGAGTTTTGGATCGAAATCCGCTTCACACCCACTCACTAACTCTGCTCTGTTGCTACGTCCTTCAAAGGCTCACAGGCGTAAGAGCATCCATATTCAACCAGCTTGAACGTGCGTAGAAACAGGGACCCTTGTTTACAGCAATGTTTGCAATTAGAACCGGTTTTCCTCAACTTGAACACCAAGAAGGGGGATAACAAAGATCAATAAGTGCTACTTTCACCTCACAAATATACTGTTTATTTTTTATCAGTAGGTTTGGTAGAGGCACAGGATGCATTATTGATCTTTTACTTTTGAAAACAAGTGGATATCCTTGAGGGAAGGGATTCTTTGTTGCAAAGCCGAGCTCGGATCTTGTGAAAACTGCATCCACGGCTTCGTGAACGCAGCAAATTGTTGCAAATCAGGATCTTCTGCGGCGTCCTTCAGCAAACTGATAAACAGATAATATCCTGCCGCTGCAAGGTCATCGGAATAATATCTTAAAATGACGGTCTTCCAGTGCTATGGAAACTAAACGTTCGGATCCACGAAGACGAGTGAATTGGCTTCTGTTTCGCCCTTCTCTTTCAGTTTGCGCATCAGATAAAACAGTAAAGCAGCAACAGATGTTGCAGGTAGACTTCTTAATTTTGCTCAAAAAATGAAAAGAAAAGAAAGGACAGAATGCGAAAAAGAATTGGAGACTTCTACTGCCATTGTCTTTTTGAGGGGCATTGAGCTATTAAAGGGGGTAGAAGAAAAAAAAAACAAGCTTCAAGGAACGGTGTAAAGAGGGAGCGCTGGCAGAGCTAACAGAATCGTCACTCATCCCACCCACCCACTTCTAACCCTCCTTTTCACGCCACATTGTCAAAATAACTGACACACGTGCTTCACGCTTCTGAACCGTAGGCAGAAATGGTGGCCTTTGAGGGAGGTGCTGCTTACGCTTAGAATATCACAATAAACCAATCCAGCACAGCAGTTCAACTTGGAAGTATTTTTTTTGTTCCCACCAACAAAAGACCCTTGACTGCAAATAGTCAACCCCACCCATTGACACTCCAAATTAAGGTGGCGAGGGGCGAGAACTGTTGTAAACTTTTGCGAGCACCATCTTTTCTTTTTCCTCCATTATATACTTGATCGGTTTTCCTCTCTTTATCCATTATTGCTGTCTTTAGTGTTGACAATTTCCATTGAGAGGAAAAAAATAGGCCATTGGATTCTAATAATTCCCTGCACACACACTGGGCCCTGTCATTTAATTGATAGATGGACACTTTTTTCTCTCTCTCTCTGTTTTCACTCTCACCGGTTCCCCACAAAGCTATCTATTTACTGCCACTTTCACTATTTGGAGCAGAATGGGGAGCGTTTGCAGATCATTGTTAGACATCTGGTGGCTAAAGCATTAGAGAGTGGACCTGCTTTACTTTAAGATACTAGGTGAAGTAGCTGAACTGAAAATAAAGGAGAAAAAGAAGAGGCTAAAACTTTATATTCATTCTTGTATTGTAAACTTTTTTTTTGTCAGCGGCTAACAGTCTGTTGTGAGATTAAAGGCGTTGTAGCTCATCCACCTTGAATTACTTCAACATTTCATCACATTACAAGCAAAATCGTTGCTCAGTTCCAGTCAGATTGAATGGGGAGCATCTTTGAACATTAATTTTCAAAGCGTGTCACGGACTGTCAGTTGATTTTCTCTGTGAACTTTGACGTTCTAAAACGTATGATGTGAACAGATATATTATGTAGCTTAAACAATCCAGGCTCAAACAGGTTGTAGGACGTCCCTGTATTTAGCACCATCTGCTTTTTCCTCCACGTTCATGTCTCACTGTGCTGCTGGTCTGTTAAAGGGGATCTAAAGTGTTAGTGAGCCATCAATTTTGGCGTTTGGTACGTATGTGAAAAAGTTCAGATTAGGTCTCATCTAACCAAAACAATTCAGTTTTTCTGAGACCTGAACATTGTTTTATCTTTTTCTCCTTTTTCTTTTTTTTTTTAGCAAATTAAACTTCTTAGTGTTTTCCTTTATTCTGTGAGCTAGACTGGAAAATTTAGAGATTATCGTGCAAAGAGTGATTCTTCATAATATTCAGCATATATTGAACAGCCCTCTCCATGAGACTGTTATTCAGCAAAGATTCATCATCAATAGCTAGAAAGATCAGCATGTTGACATGCTTTCCTACCTCTGATTAGTTACTTAAGTGTTGCACTTAAAAGCTGCCCTATAATATTCAGATGTGACTGTTTGAAAACAAATTTGTTTCGTTTATCTTTGTTTTAATTGGATTTTCTTCAGTCAGAAGCTCTTTCAGATATGGTGTATTACAGACTACTAGAGGAACTGCTTCCTGCCTCCAGTCATCAGCTTCTACAGCAAATCTTTAAAGGAAATTGTACATAACAAAATAAAAAATTTTTACATATTATGAAAGTATTATTGAACTGAACTGAACTGAACGGTTTTCTACTTGCAACTCCTTCATGAAAGCCCAATTTTTTACAGTGTAAAACTAATGGCAGCCAATAGTTGACTGTGCTGGATTTTTCCGAAGAGCATCAAAGCCAAAGGGTTTACATAATTTTTTTTTTCCAGTTCAAAATTTTTGATATATATATATAAAGTAAAAACTTTTTGTGTTTGTCTTTCACATGAAGCGTCACTGAAACAGCCTAGTTTGGAAAATTCATATTAAACTTTATATCCGTAAGCTTGACTTAAAATCATTTCGTCTTTTCCTCCATCAAAGCGCTGATTAAAGTGTCTCACAAACGCCACGCCACGGCACAGAGCTGGTATTTATTAACGTACCATCTCTGCAGCTGCATCCGAGCAACGCAGCAGCAGGACTGGAGCCTGAAGCGTCGCGCCAACAGCACCGAGGCGCGTCACTGAAAACCCGGCCAATCTACTCCACGTAGAAAACTGTTGCTGCTCCAAAGCCAGAATCGTGGCCACGGGCGAGAAACGCACAAACACCAGCAGGTGTAGGAGCGACTCGGGTCGGATCTCATCTGTTCCGTCAGCGATGGCGAGGCCACCTTCGTATTTGAACTGGTTAAATTTAGACCGGCGTCCTGTGCTGCATGCAGAATACTAATCAGGTCAGCGCAAAGCCGACACAGCGCTGCAAGGGTCCACTCATATATTCCTCCTCCTTTTCTGCTGCATTAATGCTTTGAGGCCTGGCAGGACACTGTGCCACTGAAGTAACCTCAAGCATAAGTTTGACTGCGTCTCGGAGATATATCGACTACTTTTTGTGCAATTATGAGCAGCTTTTCAGACACCCAAGGCGAAGTTGGAGTGACGCACCAGTCACTGTCGAACAATCCAAATAAAGTGTGACCCATTAAATGAATATCCCATTTGCATTCTGATGGGATCTTTTAGAGACTCTTCAAACATTTGATGTTATTTATCGCCCTGCTTACATACTATGACCACTTCACTTTTTGCTTTAGGGAGAGTGAGACCTGATCAGTAATTTGTTGGGACATACTGATCATCAGAAAAAATGTAATGTTTAAAAGATTCACTCACAGATGTAAAATTTGCATGGTTTACTCAATGATATTTCAGGGTGATTTTTTTTGGTTCAGCAATTAAGACTGATTTTATCCTGAATAATTATAATTAATGAGGAATTTAAAAAAAAATATTGCACTCTAATAATTTATCTTTCATCACAATGCATAAGAAACATGGACTTGTTTCTATGGAAACCCTCCACTGCTTCTTGGTAACAGCCAAGTAAGTGTAAGTGTGACTTCTAAGGTCTTATTTATTTTTTTGCCTAACATTTCCATTTGAAAGGTAAATTCCAGATTTTTGAAGTGAGGTTCTTATAAGAAGCAATTAAAATCTTCCCTGTCTGCAGCAACCATTTATTATCTAAGCAATGTTGAAACTGTCTCAGGACCATTAGGCTAAAATTGGGATATTGTTGACCTTGAAGTCAAAATGAAAGACAGGAGGAAAAAACATGCAATTTTGACTTTTACATGTAAATAAAAGCACAAACCTGCTTTAATCTAAACTCAGCAGCATCATCAGAAAACAACAATGCTGTAGTCAAGCCTCAATCTGAGCACCTTCCAATTAAAGCCCTGCTGACTTTACCAGCTGTGCCACACGACGGAACCATCTATAATTATAATGCATTATAAGCAAATAGATAATTCGAGGACTTTTCATGTGTTACTATCACGGCTTCAGCTACCGAGTTAGCTTACTTTATTAGGAGCATATGCAAAAAAATGAAGAAAAAAAAAAAAAGGATAATTAAAAAAACAACATTCACAATGTCACAAATTTACATAAAGGCTAAAATGCTAATGATTCTACAGGCGAATGTAGGATTTACCACAATTAAAACAATTTTATTCTATCAGCATCCATTAACCTGCAGCTGTAGATGAGGTTCTGCAATATCGCATGACAAGCAGGTACACCAACACTAACAAATATTTGGCTTGCATTGCTCAGGCTGGTATCTTAGGCGGTATCCTAAGTTCATCTCTGTATGCTAAAGTGAGTTTCTGTGTGCTGCTTTGCTAGCACTCCTGTGCAGTTGTCTGGATATTTTGAAGTCATCGTTGTTATTTCCACAAGTAAAAATTTGACTCGGTTCACCTTCTTCCAACCGGCGTTATATCACAGCTGTGTTACAAGACCGGCTGCATGCGCAACAGTGTAGCATCCAACTGGCCCAAACAAATAGCCTTCGAGTGAATCAACGTTGATGATACCACTATGTATTTCAAACAGTTATTCTCACCAGAAGCACTGCCTCCTATAAATCCCAAGTTTATGCATAAATGCAAAACCTAATTGTTGGCATGTTAATAACACAACTTTCTTGTCACATTTTCCCCTTTTTTAAATTGGAGTTTTACTACCAAGATCACTTTGGCCTCAGTGCCTCTTGAACTGCTTGGTACCTTTGACCTCTGGAACCAGAAAAGTTACTAAATAAAGAAAACTAAGAAAGTTAACTAAGTACCTGCAACGTTTTAACAGGACCATATTTTCCAAAATCCCAAACCGTCTCTTTAACAATTTCATCACCACTCTACTCAAGAGACTATAAGAAAAATGAGTTCACAACAACATCCCCCCGCCACCCCCCACTACTCTCTCTTTTTCTCTCTCGTTTTCTCTTTTTTTTGTTTGCACTGGAAATGAGAGCAGAAGCCAAATTAAACCGCGAAGCAGAGCAGTGCTGAAATAAGAAGTAGCTGGAACCAGGACACACAGAGTGAATATTTAGAGCAATATACATATTTTAGCATACAATTTTATATAATTCCAGGTCAAAGTGGAGTGTGGCTGCATCTGCATCGGGGTCATTAATAACTACAGTAGGATAGTGCCAGAGTTTGCACTTTTGATAATGTGGAACATTTTTCTGCAATACAGATGGGTAATTTCAGGACAGATTCTGTTTGTTGCCTCTATTCCTCCACATCCTTTCTCCCTGGTTGCCCCACCATGCAGTTTTGACATCGAACTCGCCTGACTAGCAAGACATTGGCAGAGGGGGGAAAAAAAAGGACTGGAGAGGCTGGAACTGCAGATGGAGAAAAAGTGAGTTTCAGAGTGCTTCATAATACAGTGACAACTGCACAGTGAGAGAAGCAGAGTATATGTCCACTTACAATCTGCAACCATATCCAGCAAACTGCCAGCTAGCGGTCACCTCGGAGACGTCTGGCCAAACCCATCTATTAACCCAACGACTGGCCACTTTCCAGATCGAACAGCTACTCCTACGTTGTGTTTGTGATGGAGGACGGGGAAGCCAGTAAGTGGAATAAACTCTTATTCCTCTTACGTACGGCTCAATAGACCCAGTCTGACAATAATCCATAAACGGCCACACCTGCTGTTGTTAAAACACGCTAGGTTTTCTGAAGAGAAATGAAAACACTCAGTGTTTTCCTTTTTTTTAATGAAAATGCACAAACACAGAGAGCGTGTTTAATTTTAATAAGCTTATCCCGTTCACCTCTCATCCAATCACAAGCTCTCGCACGCAAACACACCTCAGCCGCCGAATCCTGCCGATGCTGCAGAATGAGGCGGCATCTACATAATACACAGAAACTAATTTCCTTGTCTCCTTCTGTTCTTCAGTTCTGAGAAGATGGAAATGTTTGTCGCTGTTGTCCTGAACGCAGCATAATCATCTTGGATTTATGCTTGTAGCTTGTATCAAATTAATTGCGCATGGAGTGAGTAGGGGCGAGAGAATATCTCACAGAAATGGATTTCCCCGTGTCATCAAACAATAGCAAGTAAAACTGAATTCCTGGTTTTCTTCTCCCTCATTCGAGCAAATTACACACAGCTGCATCCTCTTCTAGAGCGCCGACTCGGGTGCAAAATGGGCCACGGCGTTTCATAATAGCTGGCTTCTGGTGTCGGTGCGATGGAATGAAGACGGGTGGTATGCAGAGTTTACTTAGAGCTGGATTTAAAAAGTTAACATAAATTAAGACTGATGGTTGGTTGATTCTGTTGCTTCTAGAGATTCAAGGAACTGAAATGTTTTAGTGGTCATTGAAGTGGACTGGGTTCTCTACAGTGGTTGACCAAAGTTAGAAGACCAATATACAAAAAAATCATAAACAAATGCAGGAACTATTTGCAATTTGTGTAGAGACTAATCTTGTGTAAAGCACAATTTTTACGCTAACTTATGTATGACTTGTTCGTTTCATTACAAAAAATTGTGAAATTATTTTTTTTTATTTGTTCCCTTTCGCCTCATTTTAATGCGTACGGTGATAGGAAAGAGAAAATCTCTTTCAATCTTACAATTTCATGCTTTAGGAATAAACAAAAACAGCATGGCCAGGTATGAAATGATTTAATTCTACCTCCTATTGTAACACATACACAAAACATATTTCACACTATTTTTCTCTAAACAAAAACAAACATGCATTTGAAAACAGATTGGTTCTGTCACTTGTAGAAGTAGTATATGAAGCAGACTTTTTTTTTCTTTATGTCTTTCATATTACTGCAGAAGCAGTTTGGTTGGCTGTTATTTCCAAATCTTCTCCAGCTCAGTGAGGTTTGTGCACATTGTTTATGCATTTCTCTCTACAGTCTCAACGCAGCATTTTCAGCTGGGGTCGCTGCTGCGTCTCCATTCTTTTCTTTCTCATGTAATTTAGCTGCTGTGTATGGGATTGCTGTCATGTTGATGATCTTGTTTGGGATGAGTTGATATTCAAATGACCTCACTCTGAACTCTGAAACAGACTAAATGACTAAATGCAAAGGAGCCTTGCATTGTAGGGAGGCTTTTACTTAATTATTAAAAATAGCCCTGACTTCCGGGGTTTTTATTCCATGTTTCTCCATGTTTTCTCTGTTTGCTTCATGCTTCTCATTTTCAAGAGAAATCTGCAACACACAACTTTTTTGAATAGACTTAAGTTTTTCTTCAAATATGGGACATTGTCATCATGTTTGTTTAAGAAATGATAAACTAATCATTGTAGCAGTTAATAACGACAACTGCTACAATGGTTAACTAACTACAGTGGAGGTCAATTCAACAACTGAAACGTGTTCAGGTCCTGTAACAGTAATACAAAATATAAGGTACCTGCTCTGACTTGTTGCATCTGACATGACAGGAGGACAAATCCTGTTCTGCATGTTTTGTGATTTAATCAAGTAAGTCTTTGGAGACTTAAGTCACGCATCTATATATATAAGAAAAGAGGGATTTTTTTGGGCAACCATTCCCAGTACGCTAAAGTTGTTCGTTTTTTGTCTGAGTTTATTTAATCATACTGTTACAAATTTGGACATTTAACATGATAAATGATGTTTGCAGAGTTCAAGGTGAAATTCTTGAGTTGCTTTTGAAATTGGGTTAAAACCTTTCAGAGGAATTGCTTCTCTATGGGCATGTAAAGAAGTGAAAGCATCACTGATGTCTTTCCTTCTCAGAACTGCTTTCAGAAAACTCTGAAAACTATTCTGGTTTGGACAATTTGCTGGTCCAAACCAGCAAACGTTCAAAAGTGTGACTTTTAATAGAGGTGGCCACACTTGCTAATGATGAGTTATACAAGTGTTTTTAATTAATGCCAACTGGTTGCTACTTTCCTTGTGAAATGCTATTAAAGAAAACAGGCTGTTTTAAGCTTCCCCACATGCATCCTGTGACGGTTAAACATGCTCGATTTGTTGCTGTTCATTTTTTATTAATTATTTCTTTCAGATTGTCTTATTGATAAATGCATACATATTTTCTTTCCTTTAACTGACAGGTCAAAGCAAAAAATAAATAAATTGCAGCTTCACTCCTCATCATGCCATCTTTGGATGGCAGGAAGTGACCATTTTGTCCCGTTTTGATGTGCTAAGAGCAGCAAAGGGAGATAGATTTGATCTATTGTGATAGTTTTATGACAAGGACTAAGCATTCCAGCTCTTGTGGAATATGTGCAGTTGTCAGTATTTGTCAAAAGTGATTCAGTGAATGAACAGTGCTGAACCTGTGAGATTGTGACAAAGAAGAACATGTTGTGACCAAAGTTTGGTGCTTTTGGAGCAATTGGAGCTTGAACTGCAGAAGACATTTCTACTGGTTTTGATTAAAAATTGTGCAGGTTTTTTTTTTTATGTAGGCGACTATGGACACCCATGCAGACTTCTTTCCACTGTTGAAAGTGCCAATATTGTGCATGTTGGCATCAGAATTGGATCGCCGAGAAACGCTGACAGAGTTAGGATGATGCTTGTACTGCTGGAGAAATTTTAGGTCCTTCAAAAATGTTTTTCAAGACAAACATTTATTATAGGGTGTCTTTTCCCTGACACTGGTTTACCACGAGTCTTAAAGATTTTGAAATAAGAGACACATAGTGTGTGCAAAGTGAACTGACTGTTTTCTGACACAATCACAATATTCCATAACAACAATTGTAAAATCACTTATTTATACATTGAGTGGAGCCGTATTAATAAAAAATAAATAAAAACACATTTAGAAAAACTATCTTGCTCCTTTTTATGTACAGTCATTTGCGTTAAAAAATTATTGGTAAGGTCTAGTGACCTCATTGTCCCGTTCCTAGGAACAGGGCGGTGAAATGAATGAAGCCCAACCTGACTGGCCTTAAAAATGGGAATCAAACAACACTCCTGTGTGTTTAGGATCAACAGAGCCAGGACTGCCTGAAAGCCTCATGAAGTTTATATAGCGAGCTTTGACTGTACTGTATTGTGCTTAGGTCAAGACATATTATAAGGTCACCTGTGAAGGATACGCTTAATAAAAAGCCAATGCCACAACAGCACTCCTCCAATAAGAAGGACGACCAAGTCATCACGAAGAGTCAAACAGTGTGGAAATAAAAAGGGAGGAGACGGAAGAGAGTCCCACATTCATAGGCCTGGAAAAAAGGGAGAGGTTGACAGTAAACCCTGTAAATCCATTTGGTTTTTCAGACATGGATGGAGAACAGAACTGACAATAGCTTGAGGGGCCAGTGCTCCATGGAGTGAATACCAGAGCGAACGAGAGGAAAAATAAGAATGTGTCACCTAGTGGGAGGAGGCACCAAGGCAGGATCTGTCAGAACTCTGCTGCTGTCTGCAGATTAGATCTGCGGCTATTTAAAGAGGGCGAGCGCGACAAACCCCTCGGCCGCCACTCTGGCATTATTGGCAGCCATCACCTTGCGACAAGAAAGAAAAATATGATGCATAAATTATGGCCACAAAGGAGGCGCAGAAGACGGCGTTTTTCTTCTGCGGTGACTGACCTCCCCGAGCGGACTCTATGCAGCCGCGGAAATTTATCACATACAATTCAAGGTCACACTCCAGGGAATTTGTGCGATGATGTCAGAGATCTAGTCAACGCTGCCACACGTATTGTAAGGGGCAACTGCTGGCCTTCTAAATAAAACTATATAGCCTCCAGGTTACATGTACAAGCTTCCTTTCCAATAATCACCGTTTGGCATCAGGGTGGAAGCAACACGAGGCGGCCTGGCGGTCCATACGACTCGATGTGTTGTATACAGGAAATGTATCCGCTGTGTCTGTATGGCGACTTGTTTCTATTTGAAAAACTGGTGATTGATGCTGTTGTTCTATGGGTGAAGGCGTATCTGCCAGAAATCATGAGTGTGGCAGTACGTTCAAGAGGGTATGCGCTTATATACGTAGTGCTGCAGTTGCGTGTTGTGCTGCGAGTTTCTGTTTTCCGTCCTCCCAGACTTGATTGATTGGACAGGAAGCTGCTGGTGATGTCCTACTCTTGCTCTTTGTTTACATCACGTCGACTCTGTGATGTTTCTTTTCTCAAACGAAGCAGCATTAGCATTAGTCACGTTGGCCTCCGAACATGAGCCACGGATGATGAAGCTCTGTGTGCCAACCAGGCCGCGAGGCCTCATTTAGCCCATGATACCTTCTCCAGTCTCGACCCTCTTGCTTTCTTCCTCTAGGCTGCAGAATACTGACTCTCCACTACAGACTGAGTCATTCTCAGCAGTCAGTTATCTCTACATTCAGCCCCCACATTTCACCACTCCTTTTGATGTCATCAATCAAAGTTCAGCTACCCAAGTGAGGGGGCTAGAGAGACAGAGGGGGAGAAACTCTGAAAGGTGTCAAACGAATGGCCATCTAAGGACTTGCACTCACTGGTTGGCACTGCACTTACGCACAGATTCAGAATCCATGGATTATTAATGTAATTCCTTTTTAAACGTGCCTGGGAACCTTGTAGAGCAGCGTGTGAACAGAAGTGTAGACCTTGCATGGGCGGGTGCTCTGTTTTAGATGCTGATCTCTACATCATCACACCTGCAAACAGGCACTGCATTAGGTCTTACGGATTTACCAGCAGACTGAGCAGATAAAGGAGAGAGTCAGGCAGAAATACGGCTGAGAAGAATGACAGTTCAGTCAGAGATACTCACAAAAGGTTCTCAGGGATACGGGTTAGCCAGCACACCCCTACCTCACAAAGCCATTTGCACAACGTTTCTTCATCTCATCCTTTGTCTTTCCTGCCAAAGTCAGCTAAACTTAACTGATGAATGCGCTTTACATGAAACAATACATCACTTTTCAAGCCGCGTTTCCGACTCGTGTCAGCAGCTCAGCACAATGGGACAGCTAATTTAAAGCCCAAAGCCAAACATGATGAGAGGGAGAGGAAAGGATGGAAAACTGCCTCCCTGCTCCTTTACCTTCACTATGCATTCCTTATTTGTCTGTAGCAGTTGGCCTTTTTAATATTGCTTGAATGCCGGTAAGCAACGCAGGTTGAGCTTTTTTTTTTTCTTTTTAAACAAGACAACAAAGCAGAATGCAGCAGACAGGAAAATATCTGATGGATGAGTGATGACTGTTACAATGCAGCAACATTTCTGGTTCGCTACCCTTTTATTTCCTCTAAACCGTGTGAGCTTGGCAGACCAGACTGATCCATTCTGAAATTGCACTTACTTCTCCGTCAATGGGCAAACATTGGTTTTGGTCAAACACAAATGAGCTAAAGTGTATAAGTTACATAGCACCTTGCAAATGCACCTTGATATTTTCACACTTTGTCATGTTACAACCACAAACTTCCATATGAATCATTAGTATTTTAAGTGTTAGGCTAAAAGAATGCTGAGGTACATAGTTTTCTGAATTTTTACTCTACTAACTAAAAACCGATGTGTGCAAAATAATTAAGCCCAAATTAATCCGACCTCTGTCTGATTGAGATGTACAAATATTTTTAATGATTCAAGAGTTGGTTTCTGGTTTAAAATGAGACAGGCATCCCTCACAAGCAGATAATTAGAAAGAGATATTCACTTTAAAAACAAATGATCTTTTTCACCAGTCCACCTCCTGATTTATATGTCCTACCCATATAGGTAGTTTTTCTTTAAGAATTTTGTGTCTTTGAGGTTGGAGGTTCTTCTTGCCATCACCCTCATGTTGATCAAATAGATTACTTTAAACGTAAACTGCCCATTAAGAGTTTAGTCTCACATGTATTCATTCAGTTGCCTTTCATCTGATATCCCTGCAAAAAGCCAACGATTGCCTAATTAGTAAAACTGGTCCATCTGTTTGTAGTCTAATCTCAGTATAAATTCATCTGTTCTGCAAAGCCATCAAAGGTTTGTCAGAAAACATTAGAGAACAAATGAAGACCAACAACCACAGCAGACACTTCTCAGTCTGCATTTGAAAGTGAAAAGAGAATGAAGCAACTCTAAGCCTCCCGACACATGACCACTGGTTCTCCGCATAGACTAACTAGCCAGGCTACCAAAGCATTAATTAAAGAAGCAGCCAAGAGACCCATGGTAACTCTGGAGGAGCTACAGAGATCCACAGCTCAGATGGGAAAATCTAACTTTTTCATGCACTACCACCTACCAGACCTTTATAGAAGAGTGGCAAGTAGGGGTTGATTGTTAAAGCCAGTAGGAAACACACCAATCCCAAAGAGGATGGTATTTTGCTCAGATGACACCAAAACGTAACTTTTTGGCCTGCATGTGTGGAAGAAAATCACTACTGCACATCACCCTGAAAACACAGTTCACTCCGTAAAATACAGTGGCCGCAAAATTATACTGTGGGGACATTGAGGTCCAGAAGGTACAATAAAAATGATCGGAGTTTCTGGGAAGACGGATGAAGTAAACCACGCATCATCAAACCTGTCCCAGGCTGTAAAAGACTTGATACTGAGAAAGAGATTCATCTTTAAATAGGACAGCAGAACTAAACAAACATCCAGTGCTACAAAACAATGGTTTGGATCCAACCATACTCATATGTTATAAGTGAAATTAGGCTAAAACAATGTTGGGAAGCATTTTCCTCCCTCCAGATGAGCATGAATGACAGTAATGAAACCCAAAAGACAAAGAGTATCCGTCCAATGTAAGTTGCTCCTAAATCTCCATAAAACACAATCAGATTTTTGATTGCAATGTGACAAAATCTGAAAGCTTTTATGGGATATGGATACTTTTAGTAAGGATTCTGTTTGTTGGAGTGCATTTCACTGGACATCACCCTCCCTTTATACTTAGCACAAGACCTAAAATAGAAGTAGCAGCGCTTTATTTGTACACTAAAACACAGTCGGTGTTAACCCGATTTCCCCCCACCCCCATGTTCTTTATCAGGCTCATCTTGCTGCAAGCGCTTATGTGGCTGAGATAACACTTCTCCGCACACCACCACGTCTCCCTGCCAAATCTGCTGCCTACAATTGTCAAGAGACGCACACACATTAGCACGCAAATCAGGAGGATTGTTAGGAGGGAAAAATATGCAGCGATATCGCTCCGCAAGGAACGCATATGTATTCTTCGCAGGTTTCAGGCAAGTAATCAATATGTTTTGGAACTTATGAGGGCTCTTTCAATACGTAATTAAAGGAGCTGATCCGGGAGCATTGACTAATTGTTCTCCCAGCGACATGGCTGAGGAAATCTATCCGAAATAACAAGAGGGAGGAAAAACAAACCGTTTCAGCTTTTGAATGCAAAAACCGAGCTGAAACATCTGGATTTTAATGACTAATCTCCTCCCCACACACATAAAGGTTGCATTTAACATAGAAACTGTGCTAAAGTTCAAAACATCCTCCAAGATGATGGAACCTTGCTTGAAGCAATAGTTAGGTGATGTATGTGGACATAATACAGAAAACACTTGCAGAAAGTCCATGTTTTTGTCACACAATTTAAAAAAGTAACTATATGATGTTTTAGCACATCAGTCAAATATGGAGTAATGTGGGTTTTAAATAAGTGCAGAAAATGACTGAGAGGCTTTGAAATGCACGTTTCTGCTCCGTTACGGCTCTCGATGTGATTCCAAGAACTGAAGAATGGGAGTTCAATAACATAATATCAATGAAGAGAATCCAGACTTCTGCATTATGAGATGACACGCTAATCGTTTCACTGATAACTCTCAGTGACGGTCCACTGCCGACTCCGGTGACCATCACAAATTCTGCCGTTGTCGATGCAGAGGGAGGTTCTGCTCCGCGACTCGTCTCGGCATGACCAGAGCTGAGGTCAAGAGACAAAAAGAGCTCAAGCGGGGACACAGAAGGTCATCTCAGGGTTCGGAGTCTCCGCCAGGTCTCTCTCTTAAGAGATCGTTCATTTCTCGTCGTCAGAGATGGCAGACAGTTAGGAAGATTCAAACGTTACGAGGAAAATGTGTTGGCATCTGTCACTCAGATGATTGACTGCCTGGAGGTAGTTCTCCAGTTCACTAGGTTCTGGTTGCTGTTGCACACGATGCAATGCGCGGGCGGGCGGGAGGACGCGAGAGCGTCTATAAATAGCCGAGCCGGCGATGTGGCGAGAGAGGCAGGTATATGCGGCTGCCAGATGGTGCCTTGTGGGGAATGTCTCCCGGTGATTTTGTTTGCAAATAGGTCTCTGTTAAGTCACCGGCTCCTCTCCTTAGACTCGCCCGCTGTTATAGGCAGAGCTTTAGGAACTGCCATATCTGATAAAGGTGCTGCCGACTCAAAGATGTCCCGCCGCTTGCCAGGGAGAGAGTGAAAGTGACGCACTGTGACAGGTTTTGTCACTCTCTGAGGCGGCCGCCCTGCAGATTGCCACAGATAGAGACGGCAGAACCCTAGAAGCAATGACAAATTGTTTTGAGAGAAAGAGGTAAGGTAGTCGGTGATTCCAATATCTGTGGCCTACTTTAGCACAGTGGTGGCGAGGAGGGGGAGCTCGCCATTACTCAGAAGCTTAGTTTTCGCTCTCCATCACGATATGCGTGGGTGTTGCGACCCTTTGTGTGCAGGGTCCTATCTGAGGGCAGAAATAACCAAACAGATCCAGCCACGATAAAAATAAACCGGCTTCATTAGGAACTATCCACAGAGTTTGAAATATGACTGTAAAATACTAAAATTACTATGGCTGGACATTTTGAGTCTAAAGATGTACACTGTGTGTATTATATTGGGACTTTGCATAACTGTGAAGTGGTAAGAAAAGAGCATATGGTTTGCAATATGTTTTACAAATGTGAAAAGCTTCAGTCACATGGCACTGCAGCTGCAACTAGGCCTGTCGCAATAAACAATAAATCAATTAACTGCTAAGTGCTAATTCGATTGATAAATTAGGAATGAGTTCATTTCCATTTGCACGATTTATGGTTTTTTATCTTTTTCTATCAAAATCTAGATGTGGAAAGTCTTCAGTCTGGTGCTTAGATCTCAACTAAACCCTTTTTTTAATTTCTATTTTGATTCCAAAAATTTCAGAATTCATTTTCTTTGTTGTTTTTGTTTATTTTGGATATTAAAAAGTGTTCTAGTGCAGAGTTCAATGTTCATTAGAATTTAAAGTTTATTGATCTCTGAGAATATGTTCTTGCATTATTTTTGCCACTACCATTACATTACTTGAAATATATGGTTGCATGTTAGAGGCTGTTGTCAAAGGTTGTTGACAAGGGTCTTGACAGCATTATGGATTCACCACCATGTTCCACTGTAAACATGATGCGCTTAGATTGATATGCACTGTTAGCTTTTCACTTGCTTTCAAAAAGTTTGATTATTTTACAAAGTATGACCAGAACATCATCTTTCAAATTTTCTTCATGACTCGTGGGTAAACGTTAACGAGAACTCGAGTGGTTTTCTTCCTACCGTTCAGTTTTGATTGTCCTTTCAACAAATTCTTGCGCCAGAGCTGTGGATTCACAATTATTACTACTACATTTGCAATACACTTAGCTGTTTTTGGTTAATGTTCTCCCTGACATGTTGTGCCACATTGAACCGTTTTTGGATGGCTGATTAAGCAGAGCTCCATGAGATAATATGGCAAGGGAAACTGATGGGCTGCCTTCATCATGCCTGATTTTGCTGTTATTAATCATGATGCTGTTTGACAAAATTCACTGACAAACTCGGTTTGCAAATAACAGACTCAGGTGGGTTTAAAGGTAAAATGGAAATATGCATGCCGCACTGCTCAGATTTGTATTTCCAAATAATTTAACACCATTTATCATTTTTCTTTCACCACACAGTAGCTGTTTGTGCTCCTCTTTGCTGTTGTATTGACACCGTGAAGTTCAAGTGGGATGAATATGTTTCACAAAAGAATTTTGTCTTCCGTTATCTTTTTTTTAATAATTTCTTAATTTTTCATTAAAACGCTGTTTATTGTGCGCATAGGTTTGCAATATTTACAGAATGTAAACAGCCTTTCTTCGTTCAACAAGATGGAAATGTTTTGATCTCCTCCTCCACTGAATGAGAAGGAGCACAATGTTTTGTGAACACAACAGAAACCAGGCTGATTTCACACAGAAATGGCCACATTTTCTGGTTCATAAGTGCTACCACCGCACCGAATACAAATCACTCGGCTGTGTGAACTCAAACAAACATTGTACCAAAGAGCAAATGTAATCTGCAATTATTTTTTGATAAAGCAGACACGGGTTGTTGTTTTTTTTTCCATCTTATCTACTTGAAGTGCTCCCATCTTCCCACATCCATGACAATGAGAAAGTGGCTGATTAAAAACTTTTTTTTTCTTTCCAGAAACATCAGACTTGCGTAGCCCGTATTGTCTTAAAAGAAGCATAATGAGAAAAATATCTTTTGAAAAATTAAGAGAGGTTTTGGTTAAGTTGGGCCCGATGTTTATAATGGAAAGAAAACACTGGAGTAAGTCTTGTATAAAAGTTGAAAAATGAAAATGCATGTGGGTGAGAAAATACATAATTTTCATAACTTGATGGATTAGCCTGAAGAATATGTTTTATGCTGTTAACAGTGAACATATTTTGACAGCCCCTTTCATCAAACTCTTATAGCCTACAACATCAGGAAATCCTGTCAGGGATTTGTTGCCATGTTAACACAGGGGTTCAAAATGTTAAGCCAAAGGACGATCGAGCGTCAGCTTTATTAAAAGTATCATTTTGGCATGAGCTGAAAACTAACACCCTGGGGGGGGAAGGTGCTTGTTTCTTTAACTTTTTAATGTTGTTGTTTTTTATTAAGGCACAGAATGCTTGGATGCATCTCAGCCTGGATTGGTCAGTGTTTGTTTAGCAGTACTTCAGGCATAAAAGCTTGAAGAAGAATAAAACGACCTCCCACAGGACTCTAATTGTGTTGAGCATGTCACCCTCTGTCATATAGTTCTTGAAACATAATGTTTTCAAAAAACGCTGGCCGGTTGATTGCCGCAGCGCAATGCAAAGCTAAGAAGTAGTAAATTATTCCTGAGGTTGTGCCGTGGCTCCCGTAAATCTGCGCGGCGAAGGTTTAAATAAAAACAAATTACATGAAGGAGTTGTTTTTTTCTTTTTTTCGCTCCTCTGACCCACTGTGTTTTCACTCCACTGTGGCAGATTGGGCTATATTTGTTGGGTAATGATATATGAGTTCACACACTATAAAAGAAAATGGAGCACACTCCCATTAAGATAAGCACTGCAGGCAAAGAAAACCTAGAAATGCCAGTGGCATATTGATTGCCTGCCCTTTATTATTAGTGGAGTTTGCCGGTACTCGGCACTGGACTATTGCTCCAAAGTCACGCACTGCTGGCTATGAGCTGCAATGAAAACCAACAACAAATTTCAGTTAATGAAAATAGATGGAAATTCACCGTCCATCTTCTGAAATATATATATATTTTTAAAGAAAATAAAAAATGAGCCTGAGATTTGTTCAATATCTTCACGTTGAGAAATTAAAATCTTTCGGATAACTATACCGACATTAGATTAAGAATTTAATATTAATCCAAATTCTAATTCTAAACCATTAACCATCAGCCCTCTATTGATGGAAAACTGATGATTTATCTTCCTACTACAAACCGTTTTGGTTATTGGACTCATTCAGGGGAAAGTCATTGTGACACTGAAAATGCATAAGAACATTTTCATATGGTTACTCTGCTAAGAAGCTTGAAAGCTTACGCAAAATATCAATGCCATGTCAACATGTATCAATTAGATTAACTGCATATAACAGTTTTCTTTTCATTGAAATAGCCAAGATACCTCAAGCACTTTTAGAATGGTAGTAAAATATTTGTGTTACTTCTAATGAAAAGGAGACCCCATCTGATATAAGTAACAGATTCTGTTTGAAGAGTTTGCCACACCATTAGCTTGTGCTACAGGTTAAGGGAAAGTTGCAGATGTTTTCATAAAAGGATACATGAAGAATACAAGGGAAACTGAACATAACTATAAAAGCAAAAACTATTGGACTTCTAGTCTCTAAATTCATAATCTACATAATTGCTTCTCAGGAACTACAGCCATTGCTGCATGTTTCTGATTTCTTGCCAACAAATTCTTCAACATGACTAATAGGAAGCGAAGAAAAATTACAAAATACACAAAATTTTATAACATATTAAATAGCTTAAAGAGCATGGAGCTAAAGTAGTGCACACCGACAGGGAAACCTTAAGATTTTCGTACTTCTCTGGATAAAAACAAAAAATAAAACTTTTTGGTTCTGTTTTTGATTCCGCAGAGCTTCCATAGCTGCATATGATGAATCTAATTGTACAAGTGCAGTTTTTCTTTTTTGGGTTTGTTTATGTCAACTCTGTCAAACAGATTTTTCACACGCCAAGAACAAGAATTCCCTGGTTTCAAGCGAGCAATAAGGCATCGGTGGGTGTGGCTCGATAGACTACTGCATCTGTGTCCATTGTAAAAGTGGCCCACATAAACCAACCCTCAGTTGTTGGTCCACAGGATAATGATACATTACGGTTATGGTCTTGCATCACACAACACAGTCCAGTGACTGGGGAACAGAAAAACCTCACCGCTTACGAAGGGCACAAGATGTTCTAGTGATGGTGATCGTGATGGTTGTCACACTAGAATGACGCCAAATGAGGCGTTTGGGTGTAACTCCGTTTATCCAGTGAAGCCCAACAAGCAGTGGAAACGAGCTCCTGAATACTATCACTTTAAGTGCCAGTCTTATCTTGCCGTTGCAGTTTATGTTGTTGCTACCTTGCAGGGTGATCCGCTTAGTTTCAAATCCATGAAACTTTCCTAGACGTTTTGATCTAGGAACTAACACATTTGCCATTATTATGAGTGCACTGGAGTTCTTTTGTACAGCTGACTGCCATGCACAGCAACAAGAAGAGGAGAGAGATAGAAAACATTTTGGTGAATACAACATTTTGGCTGAAATCCCAGATAAAGGAGTTGAAACCATTGTTACAGCACAATTCCAAAAACTATAGTCTTTTTAAAGACTGTCTTAAAAATCTTGGCATAGGTTAATGCCAGTAACGATCCTTCTCACACACAGTGGATAAGATTTTTTGTTTGAATTCTATCCCCCCCCCCTCCCCAACTAGCTTACACTTCCCAGCCACAGCAACTCGAAACTTAATTCACTTTCTGAGTAACCGATCCGGATGCTGCACTCACTGCCAACACTTACCAACAACACAAATGCGTGAGTCTGTTTGTTTTGCGAGCATGTGTGAGTCTGTGTGTGGTAAAATTTTAAAGTGCCAGCAGCTGCTGTGACTTACGGACGCGAGACAGTTATGTCAACAGCTGAAAACAGTCCAGCAGCTGTCATGGATGATACCTGCATGATTAACAGCAAGCTGCATGGCAGAGTTGTCCTTTTTCCACACAACCGTACATGGCAGACAGAGAGACTCTGCTGCCCGCCTCAACACTGACCGAGGTGATAGATCCGACTGCATTTTCTCACCAGGGAGAAAAAAGAAAAAAAAACAAATAATAGCTCTCAGAGTACTCTTAGCTACCTTGGCCTGTTACTCCTCACTTTTGGATGTGCGTAAACCCATTTACACCCCTGGAATTTCTTTGCAATAACGTCGTGCTCTGCGGTTTTGCTCAGACAGTCATTAGGCGGCATCGTCTGTCTCCTGCTCTGGGAGACAGGCTGTGATGGGAGCCATAACATGAACCTGGATGTAAGGATCCTTAATTACAAAAAGGCAACAGGTGATGGCTTTTACATGGTAACTCTTGATATGACTAATTTCCCAGACAAACTATAAATAGAACTCAATGTTTTTTTCTCTCTCTCTCTCAGAGAACAACCAAAGCTAAATATTTTCCGAGCAGATTTGCTCGCAGCTTCATCCTTACACACAATTAAGGAGCGAGGGAGGTCCATGTGGCAGATAATTTGACTGTAAGCGAAGTGCTAATCAGCTCTAAAGTTGAGAAGAGATTTTAATTCACACCTGTCTTTTCTTAAGATGCGTCTGTGCTTCCAAGAGATACTGTACTTCTGTGAAAAAAGGTGGACAAAAGGATGCGGAGAAGTGCCAGATGTGGCAAATGAAACATTGTTGGAGTCAAGAATATGAATTTCTTCTCCCACCTCACATTTATATTACCACTTTTAATCATTTAGTCACAGTAGCTGTGTTTTTGTTGACCATTTCAATTTGACAATTGGGAAATAAATTTGCTCGATGGAAAGACGGCAGTTACAAAAAAAACTCATGATTTTGATGAACAGTTTTGGCGCTAGGACGTGGCGCCAAACGTGTGCAAACTATGAACAAGAAAACAGAAAGTAGTAGGAGGATCATGGCGCAGCTTGTTTCTTAGTGACTTACTGCATGAACAAACTTATTCACATGTGATTTTAATAGTGTTTCATATCTAATGGAAAGCATCTTGTTCTACATTAGTGGACTGTCAATAAAGTTTTGCACACAATTGTAATGGAAATGCATCTATTGCTGTGGTGTTATTTCAACATATACAAAAAATATGATGAAAAGGATTTACATGTAGTTGCCTTGATGTAAAAACTGCTTAGAACGCCTTTAAAGTAATATTTTGACATTGCATGTTGTTGCTGCTTTTTTTTGTATGTTTATTTATAGTTACCTTTATTTGAATCTCTAGATATAGATAAGGGAATTAGAAAGAGCAAAGATTAGAGTGCTGACAGCCACTGTGCTTTAAATCGAACAAAGGTTCGAACAAAGATTTGAAAATTAAGACATAAATTATTCACTGAAGATTTCAGGTTTACATTCATAGCCAGAATCGAATAAAATGCCAACTAGTCTGGCTTTTAGGTTTTTAGGTTTCTAAAGTTGGACAAGCAGGTATAGACAATAGATGGATGAATTGCTTTACTTCTACTTCACAAACATGAACTATTTTGCACTCATCTGTAAAATAAAGTCCCAGCAAAGTATCCTGAGGTTTGTGGCTGTAACGTCATAAAATGTGAAAATTGCCCTGGATAATTTTGAATGTCACTATTACAAAGACAGAAAAGGGAGCTCAGCTTTTCCTCAACATTAGTAGTTTCAACTCAACATCATTACAAAATTGTGTTTGTACTTTCAACTACCATAAATTTTTATTTAAAAAAAAAAAAGAAATATGAATATTATGAGAGTTTTCTATTTTTACAGCTGAGTCCAACCACCTGAGAATACGGCACAAAGATTACTGAAGTGTTTTGATTTTTAACTAAGGAAAACCTGTGGTATTTGTTATAAACATTAATATGCAATTTGTTGTTTTTTTTTTCATTAAATAACGTGGAAAGATTTATTTTCATTCTAAAAACAATACTTTAAAAAGGGAAATGATTTTTAACACATTTTTGGCAATCCTGATCTTTATTGATCGGTAGACTAGAAAGAATGGCAGAGAGAAAACTGGAAGCTCCAAATCGAACCCAGGACAGCAGCTCTATATACGATGTGCCAGAAAAACGTCCTGATCTTTGCCGTGTTGTTCCCAAAGACGTTCCTCTGTCTAAAAGTCTCTCGATTTACAGCTAGAAATATTACCGCTGCTGCTTGTGTAGGTCAATGCCTCTCTGCACTATACCGTAAGTGGCAAATAAATAAGTCAAACCCCAAGATGCAACCAAATCAATTACTGCAGCATAATCAGTCTGTAATGAGATGTGTATATAATTACTTTTTCAGGCAGCATTAACCGTTTGCGAGACTATTCACAATCAGTGAGTCAAACCGGCTCTGACAGCGTGGAAAATTTGTTTATATTGTCTCGTTTTATTTCTGTGTATTAACGTGTTTACACCAATTTACTGCTCTAATAAGAAATATGCAGCGCATTGTTGTTGCAACAAATCAAATGAATTGTAGTTTAAGTAAATCCAAATATTCCCTTCCAGCACCAAAAAACTAGGAGCGGCTCTTGCCAAAAATTGGGATAACCACATGGCTTTGGAACTGCTCTCTGTACATTTTTTTTATTCCCCCTCCTCCCTCCTATTTTTCAAATATATTCTTCCTGTGTGTCTGCTTATTGGTTTGGCTGGTAGACAAACTGGGAGTCTGAGGTATTAGGACGAGGGATTTACTGCCGGATTGGACTGAGCCAGCTCCGACAGCGTTGCTTTGCCCCCGTCTCACGGCCGCTTTTACCAGAGCAGATCAACCTGCATTTCCTATAGACCTCCCATCAACCACACACACGTACCTCTGACAGTCGCTTAAAACAGTCGCTGCAAGAAGAGACATTTATAAAAGCCTTGCTGAGTCATTAAACGGGTGAGCGCGACCTGGACGCCGTACACACGTGTGTTTCGCTTCTTTTTTTTCTTCCCTCTCTTTCTCTTTCCACTTGCATGTGAGCAGCATGACCCGACATTACACAGGCCTAATCCGTCGCTATCTCTGGGAAGCAGACAGACTGAGGAGCCCTGTAGCGTGGCCCTACCATCTTTTTCTGGTCATTACCGGCACTAGGCCTCTCAGCACGGATAGAAGCAATGAAGGAGAACCTCAATAAATGATCAGTGTGCTCTGCCAGCAACAACACATGCTGCATTTGCTGCCTCCCTCTTGCTGTTTCCATCTTGCTCCCTCCCTGATTGTACAACCCATAACCTCTCCAGGCTGATAGCGTAAACCTCCCAAATATGCCCTGCAGCTGTTAAATGAGTCTGTCCAGTCTAATGACCTAAATTTGGGGAAGGAAGTGGTTGATTTCCCAGGCCTCAAGGAGCGAAAAAGCCCACCTCTTGCAAAAAAAAAAAAAAAAAAACCCTGAGGGATAAATGAAGCCCATTATATATGGGGAAGTTTGTAATGATGTTTTTGATTAGTGAGGTGTCAGGAGGTATTGGCTCTTTGCTCATCATGGTGTTGTTTAGCACTTTAAGGTCTCCAGAAGGATGAGTGGGGCTCTTTTTTTTATGAGAAAAGATGAAAAAGAACGAAGCACGCGCCTAATGAAGTCTCGAGCTTATAGCTGCTCTCATGACAGGATAATTACACCAAATGCTTCCTGTGAACACTTCAAAGGACACTTCATCCGTGTGCCAACACCACAGAACGCATCTCACCAATCAAGATTGCCTGACCTAAATCAGGCCCCCCTCTGGTTTTTCTGTTAATGCCGTCCACTCGAATACTCATTGCATCTCTGCAGAGTAGACCGCACTGGAATCCCAAGCACACTAGATGTACTTGCACTCTAACAGCGAGCGCGCAGAGATTAGCCTCGCTCACATTAAAGCAGAAACAAGTTGGCCTCGGACGTTAGTGAAGAAGGTGGAACGTTGCTTTGTGCAAGTATTGTTTCACTTGCTCGGCGTGACGCAAATGGAGATCACAGATTAATAACACATTTATCCAGTTTCAGATGTAGAGGTTAAACAGATTTGTATAGGTTATAGGTTAAACAGATTTAGATTTTTTTTAAAAAGAGGGGTTTTGTGACACTATCAGTGGTTTCCCTAATGTAAGCCTTGAAAGGCTCAGAGCTCGTCAGATTACTCATAAATATACTATGTTAATAGATATTAACTGTCCCAATATCAGCCCAACGCCCACACTGAAAAAAACCGAAAGAAAGACAAAAGAATGCTGAGCTCATCATATGAACTGCTTTTCAGTCCACTTGTAAGAACAGTTGTTAATGGCATTGTTGTGATGGCGGGATTGAGGTGGAATGTCGGAAAGAGCTGGAGCTTTTTAAAGAGACAGAGTCCAAATTTCAAGACGCAAATCTTTAAGTCATGTTTGTCATATACAGCAATTTTATAGCACTATGTTCCTAGAAAATACATAATACTAGCACTTTATAAAAATAAAATGAAAATAGAATAGACAAAAATAAGTTTTGGTCAATTATAGCTTGTCATGGAACAAGGTAAACAAGCTGCTCACTCCGTGTTTTGTGGTTTGATTTAAAATAAAACCTCCTGGAAAAGAGTTCTTTGTGTTTTCCACATTTCCTATCTGCCTTCTCAAGTCACCAGATGGTCGCAGCAGATGGCTGCTCATACTGAACTCGGTTGCTGCTGAAGGTTTATTCCTGTTAGAAAAAAGTAGTTCCTTTCTACTGTCACCATGTACTTGCTCGGTATGAAAGTGTGTTGAGTTACATGCCTCTGCTTTCTGCTTAATAAAACCTGCCATAAGCTTAATCTTTCTGAGCTTTTTGCAGCTGTGTGATGCTGAGTATTTCAAAACCCAAACCGCTGTTTTATCCAGTGCTAAATAAGACATAAAAAAAAACTTGCACATGCCTGGGGGATCCCTTGGATAATTTTCCTTGGGAATGTATTAAATATGTTCTTTCAGAGTTAGTCTGGGATGATAAATTAGCTTCAGGGGGGTAAGATAAACCATATCAAAACAATGCAAGTGGCTGGAATCCATTCATATTCTTGTCTTGGAGGGATTTAAATTGAGGAAAAATAAGGATATGGTGGTGGGGGAGTGCAAAACTGCAGGCGCTAACTGCATTAAAACAATATTTGTGACTGATTTACTCATGAAGCCAGCATGCAAGGCCATTTTGATAATTGCTGAGACCTTCAGACTGGCATTAAGCGCTTTCAGCAGTGGAAAAGCAGCACAGGGGTAAGATGGAAATCTACTGCAGCATGTTGAGAAAGAAACAAGGCTTGTTTTGATTTATTTGAAGAGCTCAAATGAACATTTCAATTTTTTCCCCGTGAACAAAAGCAAAGCCGTGCAGGATGGGGCATAATAACCAAACAAGCGCCGCAAACTCCTCTGAAAAATGACTCCTGCAAGAATGGGTGGCAAAGTAACAGATGGAGAGAAACCGTTTGAATATAGAGTAATGAAGCGCTCCAGCGAAAATTCCCTCACACGTCGTGCATTTCAAACGAGCCCAGTGAGGGTGTTCTATCCGAGTTCTCTTGGTAAATTGCACCTGATTTATTTTTTACATATGTACAAACCGCATCGTCACAGATGTCCTATTTCAAAGCAGTTTTTATTTGCTGGTAAATACTAGAATATGAATGTGGAAACATGATAGCCTTTCCACAGACATCATTAGAGGCATGTTAAATATGCACTTTTATGTAAGACTTGCAAAAGATGGCAATCTCCATCTGTTTACTCGGCAGCAAACAAAAATCTGCTCATATAGAACGCCATTAATGCCCATCAAGTTATTCCCCTTAAACATCTGTTTAAAGATCACAGTGATTAGAGGATGTGTTATAAATTCCCTCTCAGCAGATGCCATTTAACACCTAAATTCTCACATTCAGTGATTCTGACCTCTGCCTGTATTCCTGTGCTAATGTTCCGGTCCATTTTCAATTAGTGATGCACATAGGGGACCGAGGGGAGAAAAAGCGTCCTTATGTTAAATCTTTAAAGTCAGTCTTGTAGTTTATTTTTAATGGCACCAACAGTCATTCATCCAGCCCATTTTATTCCTGTATAATCTTGTTTAGGGGAGCTTGAGCAAATCCCAGCAGGCAATGATCCAGGGTACATTGCAGGGTAACACTTTATTTGAAGGGCTGTGCATAAGACTTACATGACACTGTCAAAAACATGACATAACATCTGTCATGAACATAAAGAAGTCTTTATGAATGTTTATGACAGTTGTCATGAAGTGTCATTCGGTAAATAATGACACTTTTAATGCAAAGTTGTTCTAAAAGTTACATTAAAGGTCCATTAAAAGTGCCAACTTTGCATGATTTTGTAAATAATGAAAATTTTATGCAAAGTTGTCATTTTTAATAGATTTTCAATGCAACTTTTAGAGCAACTTTGCATTAAAAGTGTCATTATTTACCAAATGACACGTCATGTGACTATATGTTTTTCAAAAATATTTCCAAACAAACTAAAATATAGTTCATATAAGTGATGACAAGGAGTGTATGGAACCACAGACAAGGCTGTTAACTGTAAGGCAAGAGTGTTAAATACTGTCCAGTTGGAATTATTTTTATAACTTAAGACATCTAGTCTTAGAAGTAGAGTGTGAAGTTAAACTAATTCTGTTGGGTCTTATGTGCTTATAGGGCTAAAAGAACTAATGTTGCTTTGGGTCGACCCTGGAGAAAGAACCAAGTCGTTACAGATTTTATTTAAAAGATTTAAATAAACACCATCAGATTTTATAGCTTTTATGCACACTAATATATGTTTTTATATCTTATTTTAAATATAAGTTAGAAAGTTTTTTTTTTCAAAGCCAATATACTGCCAGGGCCTAAATAACAGTCAGTGGGGGTGATTCTATTTCCTAAATCACATCTCTGCCAAAGAGGAGCCTCTTCAAGAGCTTTTACATTACTGACCGTGGCCCTGTGTTAGATTATCGTGGACTGTCATTGCCATCACTCTAACTTTCTGTCACAGACAAGGCTCAAAGAGCTCTCTTTCACTCTGACCCTCAATTACCCAGCCCAATCATCTCCGACAGGTGTTGAGGTACAGTAATAAACCCCCGTCTGATGGCGCAGAGGCAACCTCTCCTTTAAAGCACCTCTGAGAGCTGTGAAATGACTAAGCTCCGAGTTGATCAGGTGCTGTGAACACAGTTGACTCATCGCTGCTGGTTGATAGTGTGCAGTGAAACAGAAAAAAGAAATTACAATAACACTTAAAATTACGGCAACAATCACTCGTTTGGTTGAAATTTATAGAAAAGCCCGTATGGGAGAGACATTTACTGTGATCTCGCTCATACACAGAGAGACGCTCTGAAATTACACCAATTAAACACCTACATTTAAATGTATTTATTTTTTCTATAATTTATATGATCATAATACGCACACAAAAAATGACTGACACGGTTATAATTGCGCTCTTCAAACCAAACGGTAACAAAAACAGCCATCAGCAGGGCCTTTGAGAGAAAATTAAAGACTGAAGTTACAGTCAAATCTGCAGCACTTACAGAACATCAACTCTCATACAATCCATTATGGCTCAACTGTGTCGAAAATAGTCTTTTCAGTCACGAAAATAGGCCATCGCTGTGTCATAAACTGCAAAGAGTGCGAGAGCCATAAAAAGAAGCAGGGATTCACAGGCTGGTTTTTCTTTACTCTAAACTGCCTGTCCAAATTTTTACTTTTTTAGGATCATCATGGAAGAAGTAGTCCAGTAAACCTGTCCAGTAGCACAATTAAAAAAGGTACATCATGTATCAGCCTGATGTTATTCACCCATTTGAATTCATCAGAACATCATCTAAAAGTTATTCCACTAAATCAGTTCAAAAACAAAAAAAAATTATCATATCTATTTTTATTGCTACATTTCAGGAATCCGTTTCAGTCCATTGTTTATTAAAGGTCACATCTAATGAAAACCCCAAGTTCTGTTTCTCAGCAAATTACAATTTCACAAGGTGAAAGTAATGTAGACCTTTTTTTTAAAAAAAATAAAAAAATAAAGAAATATACTATCATGGTCGTCACGGTCGCGGAGAAAACAACCGACATTACAGCTACTGAGGAGACAATCACTGATGAGTTCCACATGCTGGTGAAGCCGCAAAAGGTCACTGATGAAGAAGCCGGCTGCTTAGAGTGCTGCATCCTTATTGTATTGAAGGAAAGTTTAGTAGAAAGAGAAAGTGGGATAGAAACAGTGGCACATGCAGAAAGAATACCTGGATCCTCAAGAAGCAAATTGGGGACATTCTTTGAATCAAAACAGCAGCAATCATTTCCTGGCCTAAGGAGAAAAAGGATTAAATTGTTGCTGAGGGATCCAAAGTGGTTTTCTTTAGATGGAAAAAAAATGTTTTATTTCCAAATCGATAACCTTGAGTCTGGAGCAAGAGCGGAAAAATCCAGAATTCAAGTTGATTGAGGTTCAGTGTAAAGTTTTGGCTCCTGTCCAAACTAGCAAAGGTACTGATGCCTGGTATGAGAACCATGGTATCAATGTGCTTGACTTGCTAAATGATTTGATCTGAACCTCATGAAAATCTTTGAGGTTTTGTCAAGAGGAATATGAAAGACACCAGAGCCGCCCGCAATGTAGATGAGCTGAATGACACAGTTAAAGTAACATGGGCTTCCTTAATGCCTTAGCAGAGCCACAGATACACCGACTTCATGTTAGGCTGCACTGGTGCAAAAGGAAACTTAATATACTATACACTAAATGGACCGCCTCTGTATTTTTAAAACTGGATATTGTGTTTAGTAGCTGTAATTCAAAATGATCAATATTTGTCTAAACACCTAAAATACAGCAATTCATCTAACAAATTTATAGTTTTTTTTTTTTTTCAGTTGGATTGCTGAAAGAATTTATTTTCCCAACGAAGCTCCAATTTATTTCGATGCACCTGTACATCTGTGGTTATTTTCGGTCGTCAAAAACATTTTCATTTGTAGCAGCGCTGTGACATAGTCAACGTTTGTTTTATTTCTCCTACAGGGACGTGATCCTGATGGGCTCAGTCAATTAAATTAAAATTCAATAAAACTAACATTTTTCATTTATTTTCAAAGGAAATGAAACGTTGCCATCACTCATATCGTCACAGTATCTTCAGAGTAGCTGTGGATGGTGATGATGTGAGCAGTCAGAAGCTTTTGTGCTATATGACAAGCTAACAGCTTGATTTCCAGGCACCAGAGACGATATTCCACAGTAGCGGCATCATTAATGAAGCACTGCTAATCTATTTCATTTGCTTTTGATGCTCCTCTTTAGATCTTTGTTTGGCCATGCATCCACGAAGTCTCCTTTTCAAATCCTCTAAGATTTGGGGTCATAGTTCAGGCATTATTTAAGCTTTTCCGATGCTAATCAGCTGCTCCAGGTAGTAAAAACAATACCTTGTTGCTACAATTGCGCATTGTAACTGTCAAAAATACTAAAAGTACGAGCAAAAATCATTCTGTTGCCCAAAAGCTGTCAAGTCATTCCAGTTCGTTCTCCCGTTTCATCACAACTTCTTGAAGAAGAAGGAGAAAAGTGCAGAGCTTTCTGTTGCTGCTGCATAAACCATCCAGAGTCTCAGCAGACTCTTTAAGTCAAGACAGTTACAACACTTAATGAACCTACAACATGCCGCAGTAACTATGATGCAACCTCCAACTTGCTGTTATAATGATGTTTTGAAATGCACCTGATCATTTTTAAATCTGCTGATTAATAGTTGTGTAATGAAGTAAACAAAGCGTTTTAAGTCTCTCTCTCTCGCTCGCTCTCTCCCCAAGCCTGGAGAGGCATTTTACATCAAGGGCTCCAACGAGTTAAAGTCTGCAAATCACACAGCAAACAGGGTTGAGTGATTCAGGGATTAGAGGATTCATACAGCCCAATTCCCTCAGACAGTCTGCCAGCAGACGCTCACCGTCCAGGTACTCAAGAGGTGTAACGATGATGTGGCTGGCGGATCTGCAAAAAAGAAGAAAAAATAAAAAGGAAGACTCATTGACAGATGAACCAAGGCCAGGCATGAGGTGGCGTACAGTTGGATTCAAAATATAGATGGTTTCACTTAACAACATGAAATGTCTCTGAGATTCCGTGATTTTCTGGAGTTATGGAGCCTTTCAGGTTTTCCATATTTTTGATTTCTTAAGATTTAAACATAATTTCCTCCATCTGCTTCTGAGGGGGAGAAAAAAACCCTGCATAGCTGCAGAGTTTTAAAAACAGGCAATGGGATCATTTAACTAGACTCTAAAGCATACAAAACTCCATGCTTCTCCAATAGCAACTAATTTATTCAACAATTTTATGATAACGTGCGTTCACATCAAAATCTCACAGTCATCAAATACAATTAAAAAAACTGAATAAAAAAAGACTGTTTAAAACTTTCTTTTTTAAATAATTATTATCGATCTTCTGTTTATTGAGGTGTATTAAGAAAATGAAGTGTATGCAAAAAAAACCCAACTAAATTAGTCTCTGGAACTAGGTGGTAATGCTCAGAATTTAATTAAAAGTTGTGGATAGAATATTTTCTTGGTCTAAATACAGGGATGAGATCTAAATTTGTGCTGCAATCATACTTATTTTGCAGTCATTAGAGCCCGAGAGAAGCAAACACTGCAAATAATTTTAATTCTCAGGGCGAAATTACAGTTTCTCCTCTTTTCATCTTCATTTATGTCGCTAATCCATGTGAAGTCTTTTCTCTTTTTTTGTTGTAGAACTAAACAAAACTTCAAAACAGCGCTTAATTGCTCGATAGTTTGGGGGAAATGTATCGTTTACAAGCTACGTGAGCCGTGAGTGTTTTCGTTTCACGATCCATTGTTGAAAGCCGAATGTGCTGATTGAGGGAGCTAAAATGTCAAGTACAGAGGGGCTTGGATTTCAGATGTTGTCAAGCAAAGCAGCACAATTTCCACTGAAGGGCATTCTATTCATCAAACACTCAACACCACGGCTCCTGATCACGGAAGCATTCAGGTCAATTTAGAGGGAATAATAAATAAAATGTCTTTTAGTGATGCATTTTCATGCAGCGGTGGGATATTTCTGTTTATTTTGGTGCACGATAGAGAATAAAACAAACATCAGCATGAATTTTAGGGTGTGTTTATGAATTTAAAAAAACTAAAAGCAGCTTCACCCAATCAGACAACGGGTTTCTTTCCGCCTCTTTCTGCCTGCTGTTCCGTGAGTCGTGGCACGTTGTCAGTGTTATAAGCTCATTTCAGAGGATATTTAATTTTGTGCGGATGCGACATGGAGCAATTTAAAACACCTGTCCACAGGAGGCCGCGCTGAAAAACACAACCCATTTCAAACACATTAACAAACAATTTAGGTTTCATGGATAAAAAAAAAAGTCTTGGAAAAGCAAACAGATCTATTAGCAGCTGTGGATAAATCTTGGCTTTTGCTGAACGTGGCAGTGGGGGTTGTGCGGCGGTTGTGGATTTGTACATCAGTAGGATGTCAAGCACAGAAAGCATCTGGAAACGTCATGTTATGCTCTACAAAAAAAATTCCACTAAGGCTTAGTTTAATGCAAGCCATTTCTTTTAGAATAATTCTGTTTTACTGCTTCTGCAGATTATCTATGGAAAAAAAATTTTTTTGAGTGCAAATGAATAACCATCTGAATAATGTAAGACTGGTGCAAAAAAGGCATTTGTTTTTAGCTGTGAAAGAAAACACTGACTGATGCTAAAGGAGCATATGCTACGTTTAAGTTCTGCAATGCACTTTGTCTAACTTTGCTTAGTGTTCATGTGGTTCCAGATGTTTTTGAAAGTTTGTTTTGACACTATTTGCTAGCTCTCAGTTTACCAATTATACAGACAGCTGCAGGAGCTAACATGAATGCAGGTTGATGTGAAGGTGGGAAAGAAACATACAAATAAAAAAAGAAATACATTTAGGATGCTATGGTTCAAAATTCTCAGCCTGGGAAAGATGTTGAAGATCAGGCTGGGAGTTGCTGCGTTAACCATAAAATTGTGCAAATTGAAATTACGAAAATAAATTTCCTTAACGGGAAAATCAGCCGTATCGAAATAGATGTATTTCTCAAAAACTACAACGGGAGCATTTTTTTCACATTACGAGTCATGTGATCAAGAACCAGATGTTGCCATTGATGGAAAAGACCGAGAAGACAACATAAAGTAGTAGGAGGATGGTAGTTTGTTTTGTTGTTTTTTCAGACAATGTGTCAACACTGCTCAGTTCATAAAAAGTTTGAATGTGTTGAATCCAGAAGAATTCTGTAAAATTGCAACAATCTCCCCAAACTGCCGCATTCGTAGCAGCTCCTAAGTATGAGGACCTTGTTGCTCCAACACCTGAATAAGACGCCGTCTCCTCTGATTACTGATGCACTAGCATCAGACTGACTGATTAACATTTCTCATGTAACTGTTTACATCCTTTGTTTCCATGATTTTTAATGACTTACCACGTGAACAAGCTGATTCACTTCTGGTTTTAATTTAATTTCGAATTCAATGGAAACGCCGCAATTGCAAAATTGTGTTTTTTTGACAAAGTTGTGTGTACATATGTAATGAAAACCAAGCTACTGATACGATCGGCTCCAAGAGGAGCTGTGTGGCTTTCATCCCGACTTTGAAACAGTGAACCACATTCTTTACCGTCGTAGAATTGCTGAGCCTGTCATGGGAAAATGCTTCAGTGGGATACACGTGTTTTGTGGATCTGGATACCCCTGAGGTGTTATGTAAAAGGTGCCGCAGGAGTAACGGGGAATCCATGTGGCTTTTAAGGTTGATCAAGATCCCCCCCCCCAAGGCGAATCCCTTTGCAGGTCTTCCAGACGTGTCCCGTTGGGAGTAGACCCGAGGGAAGAACCCAGAATTTGTTGAAGGGACTGAATATTCAGTCTGACCTGGGAACGCCTTGAGATCTGTCAGAGTGAGCTGGAGGATGTTGCCATTTAGTGAAAAACATTACACAGATTTACTTAGACTGATGCCTTTATTTCTGCTAATTATGATGATTTTCTGATTAAAGCAGAAATATTACCTCAGACCAATAAACTTTTTTTTTAATACGGAAATAAAGGCTTACTGAATATTATGTTTAATACTGGTTTTTTAAAAAGTCTCATCTTTTTATCTTCGTTTTCACAAATAGATTAATGTATCTAAAGTCTTTCTTATTTTTTCATCTGGTGAAGTCATTCTTTTGTTTGCTTCTATGTATAAAGAACTGTTGAAGATTGGTGTAGAAAAATGCAGTGCAGATTCATTTAGTCAGTGTTTAGATTAGTCTTTTCTTCATTCTAATGTGGTGCCAAAAAGCATAGTTATTTTTCTTGTTAAGAGTTTTTGCATACATAATATGCAATCTTTGTTCTTTGTAACATTATTCAGTTCAACTTTGATCAGTGCAAGTCAGGAATGTCCTACTGCGATCCTCAAGAGTTGTGTCCTGCATCTTTTAGGCATGCCTCTACTCAAACAAGCAGAATACTGGGTTAGGTAAGATATCTTGGATCTAGCTGTTTTAGATTCAGAAGCAGAGATGATCAAATGGAACAACCCTTCAGTTTTGTGCCGTAGGAGGCCCTGAAACACTTACAAACACACGTCTTTAGCGGCTAATGGTTAGCGAGACACGGGACCCTCACAGCGCTCACAAATTAATCATGTGTTGTCAGTGCCTCCATTTTGTTTTGTTTTTTTCTACCTAGAGCCCTAAATGTTGCTACATAGCTAATTTAACAGCAGCAGTTGCTTTTTTTAATAGTTATGTGTCAGCTAAGTCTAAGACATATTTATTAGCAGAATCCATCTCCATCAGCACATCAGAGGATCAGAAAAGCCTTTTTGTTTTCATTTGTCTGACTTTAATACGCTGTTAGTTTATAAATCACTTAATGACTAGCACAACATTAAAGACCTGTTGTATTGACCTTCCAGACCAGTCACGTAGAAGCAGTATTCAGTTTTTACACTCAACAAATCTGGAACAAACTTCCAGAAAACTGCGAAACTGCTGAAACATTGACTTCCTTTAAATCAAGGTTAAAAGTCCATTTTCTAAGAGTTACTTTTGATTAAAAACAGCTGGAACATTGCTTAATATATTTGATGCATGTTTGATTATTATTTTTGATGATGAGCTACATTAGACAAAATCACATGCTGACAGCAACTGGATAGATGGACTTTGACTCACTTTGATGAGAAATTCAGCAGAGTTCTGGGAGCACGTTTAGATATTGGAGTCTGAACAGCTGTGGTTAAACATCTAATCTTTCCCGAACACTTTCTTTCATTTGCTTAGAGTAAACACATCAGAGAGCTTATTCTCCATGTCGTTGGCTTCTCTGACACATCTCATTGGTTTTGTTGTGTGCTTCGTCCTGCTCCAGGTGGTGGGTCAAATCGACAAATTAACGTCCGACTTCGACTTTGACCTGGAGCCGGATGATTGGACGGTGGCCACAGCCAGCAGCACATCCAGCAGTGAGCGGGGTTTGGGAGAAGCCTTCAGGCTGGACTTTCTCAACGCAGATGTGCTCTCTGACAGCTGGGAGTTCTGCAGTTACCTGGAGGCCGCCGGCACGGCCGCCCGCAGATCCAGCGAACAGCCGGGCGATCTGCGGCATGACCTGGGTCAAGGAACTATCCCGACCCAGACCCCCACCCCACCCCCCACCACTGCCTCGGTCTACTCCCAGATGAATGGCGGGCTTCCGATCCCCAATGGGCCGCGCATCATTACTCCGGACTCCTCCAGCGAGGAGGCCAGCAGCTCCACGCACAGCCAAAAGACCTCGCGCACCTCTGGCACGCGGGAAAGGGTCCGCTTCAGCGACAAGATTCTTTACCACGCGTTGTGCTGCGACGACGATGAAGAGGAGGAGCAGGAGGAGCTACGGGAGGACAAGAGTGGTTGTGCCACACCAGACAGCGACACAGAGCCGGGTCTCCTGGGCAGCTCAGGCGCCCCCAAGCGTTCTTCCTCTGAGCACTCGCTCCTATATAACTGTCTGGACCCTTCCTATGGCTCCTCGCCGGTGAAGGCGATGACGGGAGCCCACACGCTACCCAGGAAAGGTCTCTTAAATCCCGGCTGCCGCAAAAAACTGTTAAGAAACAGCAGCACACAAACTGTCTCTGACAAGAGCACTCAAACTGTACTGCCCTATATTCCAACCAAACAGAAAGCAAAGGACCACTGAGGAAGCAGGCAAATCTCATGAAGAGAACTGTGCATTATTTAATATTAAATACATAGCTCATAGATTAATACACAAATAAATAAATTACTAAATAAATAAATGATATATGGGAAATCACTTGACTACCCAAACTTATTCTGTGGCTCAGGGAACACAAAAGAAAATCATATAGAATATAATGTAAAGTCTAAAGAAGTCTATCCATCCTCAGGTTAAAACTACAATGAAGGGACCCACGGTGGGGGAAATTATTATTTTTGATCTATTGCTGAATTTGGTTTTCAATTTAGTGAAATACGAATTTGGTCCTGAACCAAAACGTGACTTAATACTTGGTGATGATTCCTCGTTGTTGGTGACCAGATTCACAGAAATTTCAGGAGGGTTATTTGTCTCCAACACTTAAAATACTCTACAAATCCTGAAAGTTTCGAGGCTTTTATTTTGACAACTCGAAGTATCTGCTCCTTCAAAAGTCTACATCGTCATTTCTAAAGTGATTAATATCTAATCACTTGTAGTTTGTATTCATGTAGTTTTAACATGGTATGAGTCCAAACCATTAATTTCTTGGAAACGGACAAATTCAGCATAAGATCAAATAATTATTTACCCCACTGCATTAAACTGAAGAGAGAGATCTCAAAAATCTTTCCCCCTTGTCACACAATTGAAGGAGTCACAAGGAGAGAAAAAAAGCAAAGGTTTGTCTATCATGTGTAAACAAAACGCCACTCATTCTGTACCCTAAATCTGTATAAACATTGGCTTTTTTCATGTTCTGGTAATTTCAAATGTCAGGAGGATTATTGCTTCCAGGAGGGAAATGTCTCTAGATGCATGTGTCAAGGCGCTTCCTCCTCTCTTTGATGTCAACAAACGACTCTGAGCGTAGAGTCAGAAAAACAACACCATTTACCTTCGGTTTCATAAACCATCTCATTGTGATCGTTCCTTGGTCTGCCGTGGAGCCTGAAACGTATGAGTGACAGGCAGCAAAACAGATACACAGGCACTTCGGAAGTAGCGCTCCACAAAAGTGACATTTCAATTTTTGTCCTTCGATGTGCCTGCTAGCGGCGACACTCGATGTGGAAGCGGAGCTAAATAGCAATTGGGTGGATGAGGGGTTTTGGTGGGGGGGGGGGAACAAGCGCTAAAGGTTTTGTCTCTTCATTCAGTGGCTCAGCGGGGAATTGAACTTGGTAGAGCAGCATTTTATTCACAGGGCCAGCGCCAATAGCCGTTCCTGATCAATATGTTAGAGGGAGGTTGCAGTGAGAGGTCTCTTTGCTGAGCGTGCAAGCCACTCTCCTGGGATCTGTGAACAAAAACTCACAGTCAGATCTATTTACTTACACTGAGCAGAACAAAAATTAGAATTGTAGCCCTAAAGAACTGACATTTCAAAAAGTGTGGGTCCAGGAGCGAGAGCCGGTGGCTGAAGAAAAGAGTGTTCTCGCTCAACGATCTCTCTTTACTTTATTATTTTTTCTCCCCATTTTTTTTATTTATTTGCTTTCCCCACACGCCGATGTTCTACCCTAGGGAACAGCTTTGTGAGTGTGGTCTTCACACCCCTGTGTTTTCAGTATTGAAAAGAAAAGTAAAATGTTGAAATCTTTAACTGGAAAATCCTTCCTGACTCCGGTGAGGCCGACCTTTCGGCCTCTGGTCACTCAGTGGGTACTTAGCCTTTCATAAGAGGCAGGGATTATGGAGCCTTCTTTCTCTGCTATATACGGTGCCTTGCACAAGAATTTATACCGCTTGAGCCTTTTCACCTTTTACTCACCATAGTACCAAAGTTCAGTTCATTTTCTTGGGGTGCTATTTGACCTGCCAACTTAATGCAGTGCTATAATTAGGCAGCATAGAAGAAGATACATGGTTTTGAAATATTTCTTCACACATTAACATTTGAAAAGATTGGTGCACATTTGTATTTAGCCAACTTTACCCTGATGCTCCATTTAAAATCCAGTCACTTGCCTTGCTGTACGTAATCCAATTCAAGTATAATTGCAGATGTCCTAGAAAGGCCTCAGAGGTTTGTCAGAGAACGTTAATGAACAAACAGTATTAAGGGGAAGAAAAACACGCCACAGAGATCAAGATGAAGGTTGTCAAGTTTAAAAGAACATATCAGCTTTGGACATCTCAGAAAGCACTGTTCAATATGTCACAAAGAAAAAGAGTATGACCTAACAGCAAACTGCCAAGATATGGCTACCCACCTAATGTGACAAGGCTGGGCAAAAAGAGCAACTCATGTCAGAAGCATCCAAATAGCCCTTAACTCTGGATGAGCCGCAGGGACAAAAGGTCAGGTGGAAGAAAATATTGGCAGGACAACCATTAGTCCTACACTTGACAAATCTAGTCTTTTTCAGACACAGCCAATATGAACGCCATTGTGGAACGAAAGCCTTAAGAAGTCCCACATGAATTATGCCATAAGCCATGTGGAAGGAGGCGTTCTGGTCGGATGAGACTATTTGGGACTACTGAAAAAAGAACAGTATTACACATCCTTCGGAACAAACAATTGGTGGCAATGTCATGTTGCTGCAATGTTTCTCTTTAGAAGGGATGACAAAGCACGATGCTGAGTAGTGTAGTGGTAAGGCAGGTGTCCAGTATAAAGAGGCTACAGCCATGGCTTAGCCAGAATATGCTATAGTATAAGAGTTGCAGTGGACCAGTTAGAATGGCCACTGCCATTCATTTAGCCATGTATTCATTTAGTAATGAATACATGGGTAAATTAATTCATGGCTAAAATTCAGTTAGCCATGAATGGCTAAATTCATGATTGAATTTAGCCATGACATAAATTCAATCATGTATCTGCAACACAGCATAAAAGTTGATATTGACAGATCCTTTCCATCCAGTCCAACATGATTTTTGACATAAAGAAGGGTCATTAATGTCAATTTCTGTGAAAGCTGGTTGAGACAAAAGACTTATTGCTTTCGTATCTCCAGTAATTGGAAGTACTACAAAGTACTGAATGAATATAAAGGGTCTGAACACAAATGCATGACGCAGTTATTTTCATTTTTTAAAACAATTTATAATTTTCCTTCCAATTCACAATTTCTGTTTACCTGCCACAAAAAAAGGTTAAATACATTGTCGTTTGTGAAAAAAAGTGAAAAGTATTAATGTTTTTTTTTTGTAAATCACAAGATACATTTTCTAAATCGCCAAAATTGGTAGGAAATTCCTCAAATGGTGAAAACAAAACAAAAAAAACAAGTCAGGTTGATTTTATCTGAGACCAGCACCTCTTGTTCTTAACTTTGTGATGTGTAAGGTGTTCAATAAGTGCAAATGACCGCCACAACACCGAAGATTATTAGGGGCTGTGGAGATTTCCATCCTAAACAGACCACCTCTGTTTTTGTTTGTGTACTCCTGCGCAACAGTTATTGCATAGAGCACAGCTTAAGGGAATTACAGCTTTGCTGTTTAGGCAGCATTAAGCCTCAAGAGCCCAATATAAGGAAAGCGGACAGTGCACTTTTGAGGCAGGCAGCTTGGTAGATGCCGCACAAGCAATAATTAACTCGAGGTTGATGTTCTATACATGAATAAGGCAGAAGTGATTTTTTTCCCCTGATTTTTCACGTTTTCTTTGGTCTTAGAGTCGACTCCGACAACGTCAGGTGCTTGTGAAGAAAAGCACAGAGGAGAGATCAATGACTCGCTCCCTGAAGCATCGACTGCCATTTCCCTGCTTGATAGACCAACAGGCCATCATATCCATTAGCATAAACAAACAAAAATATGCCTCTGCAAAAGCGGAGCATCAATTACAGTAAAACAAAGCTCATCTTGCGATGGCAATGCACCTCCCGATAGGAGGTAGTTATTTCCTTCTCGTGCACCCGGAGAATTTATTAGTCGTATCTGCAGTGAAATCATCTCCTCAAACATAGAGCCGTTTGGCACAGACACAGAATACATTATCATTGGGGACAGATTTGAGATATTTGGACAAAATATTAGCAATGTCTCTTTTGCCAACAAGCTCATTATTCATCCCTAATAGGGCAGAGATGTATCCTCAGTTCTCTGTAGGACAGGGACAGGAGGCATCCAAAGGTTACAAACACCAGAGCGGGCCGATGCCAAAATGATATGTCAAGCAGAAAGACCCCCCCCCCGATAATGCTGAGCACCAAGAAGTTGTTTTGTATTTTGTGAATGTGCATTGTACCAATATGACATTGCTGCCATTGCACCTTGTGCGTGGAGATAAGTGGTGTTTTTCTGACTCGTATTTAATTTCATATTTGCCTGTCACGGCAATTAATGGAGATCAATACAACCAGACGCGGCACATCCCCCCAGGAAGTCGTTTGGCTAGACAAGTCCATAGGAGGGGATTACACAAAACAACTCTTTCAGAAGGCGGCGAAATGAGTCATGCCATCTGTGTTTTGACATCAGCGCTGGGCATGTATTAGTTCTCATCGCTGATCAATTCTCTAATCACAGCCTCAGGGTGTGGGGGGGCTTCAGTCACTGACATTTTTTTAATATATTGGATGTGTTGCTGAACGTCTGGGGTATATGGATGGGTGTGATGCAAAAATGTGGAAATATGCACCTAGATGCGTTCTTTTTACTGCTCCTCACATATGCATTCTTAACATTCCTTTCTCTGGCATGTGTGAAAGCGGGTTGAGGGAAATGGATGGACACATTTTAACGTTCTGTGCTGACTGCTAAAGGTTCATGAAGTGAGGAGTGAGGAGGTCAACACCATCTCATTGATTACTATAGATCGGCTAACAGCTGGAGTAGCTAAATTTGATTTGTTGCAGCTATGTGACATTTATATCCTCCCTATCTTTAAGTGCACACACACTTTTATGTCCGGCCCACATCCCACACTGCCTATGACCGGCAGATAAATAATGCACCGCCTCAGCTTCTGTTCAAACTCGTGCAAAGTCAAACTGTGAGCAAAGTGCTGAACCTTTAGGTCTACAAAACAGTTGACACAGGGTTGCACGGCACATGTTGTGCCCGATAAAGACAACACTACTGCTTTTATGCACACACAATCAGCAGTTGCAATCAGCCACAAGCGCAGTACAATATAGTGGTCCAGCAGAGCAAATAGCCACCCTCAGAACTGAGGGATGGCCGGACAAGGCCAGATCAACCATCAGTCACCATTTGATTGGGTTTGCGGAGTGATTAATGATGAGCCATGCAACCACCGCAGATAAGATTAGACCTTCACAGGTGATGAAGGGCATGGACTGTGGATATGCGTGAGAGGGGGGAAGAGAGGGGGATGGCTCTTGGGACAAAAAAACAAAACAATGCCATCAGATGACCTGCTTCACTGTAAGATAAAGAAAACCTTTACCATGAAGTATGAAACAAGCATCATGAGAGACAAGACAGACAATGTTTGGTGACAGATGAAAAGTTGCTACAAGGTCTTAATGCATAAAGCCATCAAAGCCAGATGTAAACAGAAAGCAAAGAGTGATTGATGATGTTGGAAAAGCTGAAATCAATTCCATTCAAGCACTGTTTTTGATAATAAACTATGAGAATCAACCAGCAAAATTGGTGCAAAAATTAGCATTTTAAGGAATGTTTCTCATAAGATCTGATAAGACAAAGATCTAATTTCCAAATTAACTAAATTACAAATGTTATTTAAAAATATCAAAATTGTATAAATAAGACTATTTTAGTCTTATTTAGTTATATTTAATTTCTACAATAAATTACTACATTTCTAGCTTTATTTTGACTAACTATGTACACATCAAGCTATTTTCTTATTGATTAGATGACAGTACTAGTAAACAACAGAATTGTAGCATGTTTTTAAATTCACATGTAAATATGTACAAGCTCAAATTGAGTACAGAGCAAACTTTATCACAGTTCCAGGTTGCGCTTAGGTTGTAATGTTACTAAAATAGGAATATATTAAAGTTTAGAACAGCCTTTTGAACATTTTCTAACAACATGAAGCGCTTTCCTGACAACGACAGGGCAACTGTTTCAGGGTTGGGAACATCAGCATTTAGTATTTCTTTAGCACTGTAACTAAACTAGTTAAAGCTGGATGCAAATTTTTTGCTCAAAGACAGAAGCTTTCTCAGCCAAATGTGTTGTGACAGCTTTTAACTTCTAATAAGCTGACATAGTTAAGCCCTAAAATATTCATACTATATACATTTATATTCATAGCATATTCATACTTTTGAAAAATTACTACAACTCAACCTAAAAAGCTTGTGTCTGGTTAAAAAAATGAAACACGTTCCAAAGCATAGTAAACAGGTGAGTATTAATTCCAATGTTTTTGTTTTGTTAAAAAATGACAGGTGAAAATTATTTATATTGTTTCTTTTAGAGTTGATGGAAGATTCTTGACTTGCATTACAGAAAATAAGCTCTTCTCATAATTGTTTAACGGTTTTTTCAACATTTCCACAGATATTTTTGATAAATTATCTTTGGTGATGAGCTGCACATAATAAAAGGCATCTTTGCCATCACCCTAATCTTTGGCTCCCACCACCGATCAGAGGCTGGACTCTGGCAGGGCTGATCCAACGTATCACACGAAATGTGTTGAAAATAAACATACACAATTTTCTTTAATCATTTTGAGCTTAGCTTTTCCTCCTAATGCCACCCAGAAAAGAAAAGCTTATCAACCAAAATCATTTTGACAGATACAGCACACAACAATAGAGGGAAAATGACATCCAACATTTTTAAATTAAAACAAAAATGTTTAGTTGGAATTAAAAAACCCAAACACATTAATTTGAGAACATAACTATCATTGAACATTTACAAACTAAATAAAAAGGTGATTATAATTCAATTAACTAATTGATCATATGAACGCTCCTCCAGTATATTTTTTTATATTGTGTACAGTCACCAAAAACTATTAGTAAATGCAACACTAAACTTGTTAAACTTCCATAAAGTAATATGATTTCATGATGTGGAGCTTGAAACAAATCGATTGGCACAACCGTCTGAGCTATAGTTATGGAAGGGGACTGTTCACAATCACATTTAATGATTAGTAATTGGAGCAAAGTCCAATGACAAGTGAACATGTGGCAGAGAGGTCTGGTGTCGTCGTTGAAGCAATTTCTGATGGCTAGTTAAAAAAATAAACAAATAAACAAAAAAAATCACCTGGTGTGATAAACAAGTGTGGATGAAGTGCTACAAGACCTCAAACTGTACTGCAGCAGAGATGCAACCTTGAAGCATTAAACTGCAAACAACTAATGTGTTTCATGACATGCTCGGCTGAGTGGAGGATTTATCAAGAGACAATTGAATTGGTCCGGGGAAAAGACAGAAATTACAGGAAGCATCACTATGACACTTCAAGAACCGGGAGGGTAGAATTATCAGAGGGCAGCTGCAACGATACAAAGTTCCTAATGTGTCGAGAAGAAAAGATAATTTAAGGAAGCTCCTGTTAAGTGGAAGTACATATGAAAGGCGGTCAGTTGAATACAAATGCTGCTAAGTGCACCTTTCCGCGAGTGTGTCTAATTCTGACAAAAAGGAGAAACGGAAAAAAAAACTCAAAAGAAAAGCATCAGCAGTCATTTCCAGTGAGTTCCAGTTTGGCAGCTTGTCAGCGTTTCCATGCTACTTTACAGGTAAAGGCTAAGGAGGCAGGGAATTGCTGACAGTCTAGTATATCCAACAACTAAGAGTTAAACGATGACGAGACAGGTGCTGTGAGTATGGTGAGTCCCCAAGCGACCCTTATTTCACCCTACAAAGGGGTATCCCCCATCAGTCATATTTACTGCTTTTACCACACCTTATACTTTCCCACACCTTTCCCTTCCCCCCTTATATTCATTTCTACCCATGCATGCTCCTGGCTGCAAATAGCCCCCTATGGAAGGTGGCAAGGACAGGTAAGAGTCGTTCCTCCGTCGGTACTCTGTGAAGCAGAAGAGAAAGACATGACTTGATGCTCAGCTAAAAAATGTAAATGACGGATTATGCCGGTGATTGTTTCCAGTTTTCTGTTTGCAAAAAACGAGAGGGGGGTGCGGGGGGCGGGGAGGTCTCACTGAGGCTCTAATTACAATCATTTTCGCTGTACTTACCTTGCTCCAATTAGTTGAGCTTCTCTAGTGTGTTTACAGGGACCTCTTTGCTCCAGCTGTAAAATGGGTCACCAGATGTACAATATAGTGGGGGGCCTCAATGTGGTGCTTAAGCCGCTGCGCGTTTCCAATACATTATAGCAGTGATCCGTCTCAAATGACTATAATTATTCAAATGTCAGGCTTAGCTTAGTGAACTCACTGTGGCTTGCTGACAGCGTACCTTAGAGGTATGTCAAAAGACTCTAAAAATTGCTTAAGTTCATTTTATGGACGTATTTACGTTAATTTAACTTAATTATTTTGCTTTTGCTATGCAAACTCACTTTTTTGTGTTCATTTAACTCAAAACTTACACTAAATAGTTGAACCACCTTAATTGAATTGCTTCCATAGGTAACAAGCAATTCAATTAAGTTTATCCAACTTAATTTATTAAGTTTATCCAACATAATTTATTAAGTTTATCCAACTTAATTTATTAAGTTTATCCAACTTAATTTGTTAAGTTTTCCAACATAATTTATTAAGTTTATCCAACTTAATTTATTAAGTTTAACCAATTCAATATATTCTTATCATCCAACTTATCATCCATAAACTTAATTGAACTGCTTGTTACCCATAGAAGCAATTAAATTAAGTTGGTTCAACTTGATTGAATTGCTGGTATCAAGCTTTTCTTTCTCACTCGTTTTGTCGACTGTATTGTTTAATCACACCTGTTGCTGTGGCAACCGACTGACAACAGCTCTACGAGTGAGTGGAAATTCCTCATTCTGGTGCATCGACACAAAAAAAACACGTAGAGAGCAAAACACTGAGTCCGTTACGGTTTTGTTTTCAGGTTGGATGATCATTTAATGATAATCCATCCATCCATCATCTGTCTATCATCCATGCATCCATCCATCTATACATCATCCATCCATCCATCTAACCATCCATCATCCATCCATCTATCATCAATCCATCCATCATCCATCCATCCATCTAACCATCCATCCATCATCCATCCATCTATCTAACAATCCATTATTCATCCATCCATCTAACCATCCATCCATCATCCCTCATCCATCCATCATCCATCAATCTAACCATCCATCCATCTAACCATCCATCCATCAATCCATCCATCCATCCAACCATCTAACCATCCATCCATCCATCTAACATCCACCCGTCCATCCATGAAACATCCATCCATCCATCAAACATCCATCCATCCATATAATCTGAACTTTGGTCGGCTTGTAGCCTTGTTTCACTGAAGCTTCATGTGTTTCTAAGGTCACTGCTGGGTCATTGTTTCCTCCTCGCCGTCGCTCCACTTACTTACTTTTCTTTCTTTGTCATCCTGCCTGTAATTAGGAAACTTTTTTCTGAAGCAGGTTTTTCCTCTTTGCACCTCATTTCAGGAGACAAACACAGATGATTAACTTATTTCCTGACTTCTTCTTCTTCTGCTCCATAATCGCGTTTCAGTTCATTCATTAGACCTGATTTATTATCTGAAATACCTGAGAACCTGATGACATCACCCTGTACCTTGTCGTTTGAAGCTGATTAGGAGAAGCAGACATGCGGGTTTCCACGGCGGCGGCGGCTCTTGTTGAGCCATTAGCCGCATTCACAGGCGTCTTTTCACAATCTGCTCGTTTCCTCGCCGCACTCTGCCTCACCTCCACACATGGCGCCGATCTTCAGCTCCCAGCCTTTTGCGCCGCGGTCGGTCCGTGACGTCGGCGCGGCGCCACACCTGCCGATTCCCACACCTGTTCGCTTGTGATGGCGGCGGCGGCGGCTCATTACTCGGTGCTTAAAAAATAAAGAGACAGGAAACGTCGAAACCCGCCTGCCTGGCAATTACAGCGACGCTCAACGCGTCTCGGCAACAAACACCAGTCCAATTACAGGCGCAGGCTCAAAATGGGAGGCGGCGGCGTGTTTATGCTGGTGGGTGAAAGACGGTGACATGCTAACGTGTTTTGGAGCATCAAAACTCGTGTGTTTTGGGTTTGGAAGGTTCTTCACCGCGGAGAATCACAGCCTGACCTCTTCATCCTCCCATCCCTGTAGGAGCCATTTATCTTTTCTTGGGTTTATCGCCACCAGGGGGCGTATTTAATTTTGAGTTCTGAGTGTCTGATGGGTTTTTTAAGGTCAACCATGATTCTGTTCAGGTGGTTAATAGGCAGAGGCAAACAGTTTTCTACTGTGCTCGATTTGGATGTATGTTTGATTTATGTGGATCTTAAGGCAAACAGTAGGACAATGGACATTGTGCTGAAAATAAATTACTTTATTTTATGTCAAACGGAAGATCGGCATCCGGAGTCTTAATTGAGCGATATAATATTGTTATATATATATATATATTAGGGGTGTGCCGATCAGGTTTTTTTCTGCTGCAGATACCGATCACCCTTGAGGGATGATCGGCGATACAGATCACCGATACCGATCACATAATTGTTATTTATTTATTTTTCTTCATAAACAC
>CAEGAF010119330.1:0-10805 GCA_903067075.1 Micropoecilia bifurca
GAGGGGACAGGAAGCTCAGAGAGAACAGGAAGCTCAGAGAGAACAGGAAGCTCAGAGAGAACAGGAAGCTCAGAGAGAACAGGAAGCTCAGAGAGGACAGGAAGCTCAGAGGGAACAGGAAGCTCAGAGGGGACAGGAAGCTCAGAGAGAACAGGAAGCTCAGAGAGAACAGGAAGCTCAGAGAGAACAGGAAGCTCAGAGAGGACAGGAAGATACTGAAGATAAAAATCTTCAGTACTAAATTACTTGAATGATCAGGGGGATATTTCTCCGCTCAGGGAGCTCTTGCAGCAGGACAGGACAGGAAGCTCAGAGAGGACGGGGCTTCTCTGTCATAGGTCCTAAATTATGGAACGACTTGCCTTTGCAGGTCAGAGGTCAATGTCCACTGTTAAAGTTAGTCTTAAAACCCATTTATTTTACTTGGCTTCTAACTCCAGCAGGATCTAGTTTTGAATTGTATGTTTTTGTTTTTTAACTGTAAGAGTTGTTTTTATTTTTTTATTTTATTTTATTATGTTGTGTTTTCATGTACAGCACTTTGTATCAGCTGTGGTTGTTTTAAAGTGCTTTATAAATAAAGTTGGTTTGGTTTGGTATGGTATTTCGAAGGCATGTTGTCAGTAATTCATAGAAGAATAAGGTTAATTTCAAATAGAATCAGAAAAACTGATCATTTTAGCTGGTTTCTTAATTTTTTTCTCTTATGTTGCCATAACATTTCCATTCACTGAGATTCACCAGTAACAACAGATCTAAAAAATGACTTTTGACCTTTGTGGAGGTTGTGGTGGAAACTCGTGACTGGGCGAGCTCTCGGCATGTGTGGGGATTTTTTTTTTTTTTTTAAGGTTTCAACGTGAAAACGTGAAATTGTTTGGAAACATTTCGCCTCGCGGGGCCTTCGCAGAGCGGAGCCGCATAGAGCTGAGCTCTGCAAGAACGGCCGCCGCTTCCTCCGTAGTTGAGCATATGCCACTTTCTGTTTGAGCGAAGCCGTGTTTGTGCGTTGGCCTCTAACTCAGAGCTGCAAGGGCCGGTCAGGGACAGCAGCTGTGCGTCTCTGTGAGCATCACGGCACGCATGACCTGCCGAAAAACACGAGGTAAGCACAAACACGGCGACCGCGCCGAGCAGCGCCCGTCTGCAGCTCATTAAACCCCCCACAGGTCGTCTTTGTAGACGTTAAACTGGAGCAGAAACCCGAGGGTCAAGAGGTCAAACACAAGCAGTGGAACATACAGAAGAAGCAAGGAGGGGAGAGGCCTAATGAAGAGGTGAAGGAAGGAGGGTGAGGACTGACTGATGGACACATTTTCCACAGCTCCGTGTCACGGAGGGATCATAGCACAAGATTACGAGGCGGATCAGCCGGATCGGCTGTCGCTGACATCTGTCGGTGAGGTGACACAAGCAGTGACGAGGAGCCGCATAAAGTCTTGAGCGGCTTTCGAGCCACTGTGGCTGAGGTTCCCTCCGCATTCAAGGCAAAGCAACTCGACGTGAAGATTTAGTGCTTTGATGCGGGAAGTAGAGAATGTTTGTCCCATTTCCAGCCAGAATTACACCAGAAGCTTGTTGATTTCTGCATAAAGTCCAACAATCTTTCTAAATACTTTTGACCTAATGATAATTAAAACACTTGTGAACCAAATTTTAAATAAGAAATTATTAAGTAAAAACATTTCAGAACAGGTTTAATTCAAAGAATATAAGCTGACTGAAGCTGTGTCTCCAAGATGCAGGAAGAGTGAAGCATATTTTACATAAAACTCCTCTGATTGAGCTGATGTAGATCCTCAGTCATGCATGATATGTTAATCCTAAGTGCTTATAAACCCCCCCCCAACAAAACAGAGAAGACAAACCTGGGTTTCATCTTTCTAACGCCTACCCTGCAGCGCAGTGATACAATAATCTCACGATACGATACGATACGATACACAATATTCTGCCCACGATACGATGTATATTGCGCTATTCAGCTAACGATACAATTCACTACACTTTTGCGATTTTCTGAAAGATTTTAGAGGGACAGAGTGATTTTGGTGACATTTTGTGACTGTTATAGAGTTGGACTGAACTAATCAGTCATTTTAACTGGTATATATGTGGTTCTGTTGAATATGTCTAAGCTTATCACTCCCAACCACTTTCAGAACAGAGGAAACCTTTCAGATTAGAGGTAAAATATCTTCAAGAAACCTCCTGTTTCCTTCTACTTTAGCACTTTGGATAATCTGATTAAGCATTTTTTTTTTGTTTCTTTCCATCTGCCTTGCTTGAAAAGATGGATTATTTATTCCAGCAAAGTAATTGCAGCGTTCATAGTGATGAGACGTGGATTAAGAAATTCATTATGGTTTTGGAGCAAGGGACAGATTGTAAACAATTACCTTTAAGTCTAGTCCGAGAGACGAAAATCATTTCCTGAATGAGAAACGATCCCCAGATAAATACCGTCGTCATTTCATCCTCAAGATTCAAGAAAAATCCTTCAACATATGGACTGAAGTGTTGGAGGTTGGATGGAGCAGGAGGATGAACTTGGTCTCATTTCTTTTTTAAACAAGGTTTTCCTTTGACTAAATGTCAGAAATTCCTCTTTTTCTTACATATTCCAACTACCAACTCATTTATGACTACATGACTATTCCTCAGTTGGAATTTCCTGACAGAGCAAGAACGAGGATCAAAACTTTACGGATAACAGTACTACTACCAGGTTGAAAATAAAGTCATCTCCTGCGTTTAACTGAGCAGACAGGTGCAACACTCCTGTTGGATAAGTACTGCAAAGCTGTAAAGTTGTTTAACCCCAACTGATGCAACGATCAGCGTCCCATAGGTGTGGAAAATGTTAATCAGTTTAAAAAAAGTCCAATCATTGGCATCAAGCAGAGGAATCATCTAAGGACATTCAGATTAATCAAGTTAAGGACCATGGAGGCACTGAGCCGCTTTTATCATCTCCGATACGATATCTGAGGTTTAGCACTGATGCCGATCGATGCAGAAAAATAGTGCTGGACTGACTTGAAATGTTTGGATTTTTTTTTTTAAATGAAACTTAAATGTACCGAATTGCAGATTAAGCTGATAAAGCACATTTAAATATACCAATAGCTTCACAGGCTTAGTCTACCACGTAGAAACAACACAGCTACAATTTGTTCAGCCGGTCAAGCCGGATAGATGGATGATGGTTCAATTAGGAGTAGAAATAATAAAGAAACTCACAAAAACAATAGCTTGACTAAAAATAAACACCAAAAAATCTTTCAAATGGTTCAGAAAGTGCAATTATGAAGTCTAACGTAAAATTAATAAAGCATGATGTCACTAAGAGCACAAAGCATAGATCTAGACTGAATAGATCTGATCCTATGGACATTGTCACCAACATGTAATCTAGAATTATTTTCAATTCCTGGACTGATACAGATTAATATCAGACGGGTGCATCTCTAATTTGAGTGAACATTATTTACTGTTTAGCTGAATGTAGTTTGTAAGCTGTAGTGTGGATGGGAAACACGTTTACTATTGTAAATACAGATTTTTGTAAGCATAGTTTCAGATCCGACCTATGGACAGAATGAAAATCTAATTATTTTGATGGCTCGTGTTCAAAGACGCAGAAAAAGTTGAATCCCAAATGCCAGGATGATGATTCTGACTGCAATTATAGAGAAATATATTTTGATAGAACTCATCTGAAGACCATAATGACTAATAATGTGAAAGATGCAGATTTTCCCCCCCTCTGTCTGCTGCTGTTTGCTCGGCCACACATTAAAGCTACATTTGAAGATAAAAGCTGGTCTGTGGTTGTTTATTCTTTATATTACCAGTCGTTCACATGAATAATGTCACCCTGCTTTACCACCAGAAATGTTTATGACAAATTAGAGGGCTCACATCCAACTGCATTTTCATCCTAGTTATTTTTGTTTTAGCGCATGTGTGAATCAATTAATTCTGTCATAAAAGGCCACCGTAAACTGTGTGCTGGAGTTAATGAGTCCGGCATTACCACGTCATTACACCAGCTGGCATAATGGAGCATGTGTTGTTTGTCATAATATATGCTGCCATGCTTAACAATCATAAATTGTTGGGACTGAAACTTATTTTTATGTTTGATGACAAAGATGAAAAGCTCCCGTGTCTGGATGTGGATCAGGCATATGCAGCTGTGCAGTTTTATTTACACAGAAGGAGGTTAAACCTTTGAGACAGACATAGGCTTTAGGCTTACTGATGATTAAAAAAACCCAAAGGTTTCTGAACATCTCAGGCTTTTTGTAGAAACTTAAAGCCTCTCCTTGTTTAGTTCTGGTAGCAACACCAACCAACTCAGAGATGGATTCAGGACCGAGACCCTTCAGCGCCTCATAGAGCAAAATCATGACTTTAATATCATTTATTTTGCAGACAGAAAGCATCAACAGTGACGTCAGGACGGCTGGGGTTTGTTCCAGTTTCCTGGTGTTGGTCAGGACTCCAGCAGAGGCTTCAGTTCCCTGACTGAGGCCCATAGATAAACTTACTGAAAATAAATGCCTGCACTGATTTTTCTTGGTCTAATTTTGATGCATCTTTTTGAATTCGTGCAATAATTTAATTTAGTAATAAATTTTATCCATCTATTATTGCATGTTCTGTAGGTTTTAGCACCACCAAGACTAGTCCAGTGCCACATTTATTGGCAGCGAATAATTATAAAAGTTTCTTCTGCAGTAATTAGAACAAAAGAAAGTGTTGGTCATCTCAGATTTCTTCGTTTTTTGTTTTTTTTTGTCACTTATATGTTTCAGATCATCAAACTAACTTTGCTGCCAGACAAGGACTGGTTAAACACAAAAATCTAATTTCAAATGACGATTATATTTATAAAGGAAAGAAGCGATCCTAACTAACCTGGCCCTGTGCAAAAATGGAATTGAACCAAATCTTTTAAATCATCTATGACTAACTGCAGCTTTTGGCTAAATGTTGGGAGCCCCAACCAGGCCGGATTACTGTCTGACCTGTAGAACCAAGAACTCATCTGTGTAAAAACATGAAGTAGGTTCAAAGATGACACCCTGCAGCAACCTAAGGGTGAACATTCATTACTTCTTTTTTTGCATAAAATCATTTTTAGATAATGAGATTTTAGTCTGGTCACTTCTGCTTATGTTGAGTCCCTTTCAGGATGAGATGTTTTAGGGTGACTGTCACTTTAAATCCAAATAAGCTGCTGCTGGCCACGCGGCCCAACTCAACATTTACACATGAAAACGGCTGCAAACAGATAAGCAATTATACAACCATACATCTTTGAAAAGCAGAAGTGGAGCCTCCTGCACAAGAATGCAGCAAGTGATAGCAAGTCGAAAACAAAACACTTGTCTTTTCCAGCAGCCATTGTACAGCACATTTAGCAGTAAAACAAGCTCACAAAATGTGCCGGAGATCCGCTTGGGTTGCTAGGTAACGGTTCAGTATATGCCACCTTTGACATAACAATTGGGAGGTTTTGAAATGGGGAACTTTCCCAGACAGTAAAAAAACATTAACTGATTGCCATAGATTTTTAGCAAACAGTTCAGACACAAATGGAAGAACAAAAACGTGCAAAATGTGAGTTTTGCATAATAGGTCCCATTTATATAAACTCAAAAACTTGAAATAATCAGTCTAGATGGAATTATCATAATACCAGCAGGTCAACCTCTAAATGACCCAAAAATATAAAGTTTTGGAGTAGCACATCCAACTCTGACCTTCAACTGGTCTGAGGGTTTTTGAGTAGCATTTTCATCCACAGTGGCACAAACAGGAAGAGGAGGAGTCTGGTTTCTGCTGAGGTCATCAGGTGCTTCTCCATTTCAGCACAGCTCTCCTCCTGCCAGGTTTAGGCCAGCTGGTGTTACCTTGACTGAATGGGGGTGGAGGTGGCACCAGTACCCCCACCCGCCGCTTGGTAACTGGTACCAAATGGTGCCTCTCCTCTTGGGTCCTGACCTGTGAACAGGCAGATCCCAGGACACCTCAGGACGGAACTGGAGGATGGGCAGACAGCTGTCTTCCGTCAGTGGGCCTGTGGACTTCCAGGATCTTTCTGCTCCACGCACACGGTCACTTAGTGCAAGGCTCAGTGTGAAACCAGGTAAGGCAAAGACTGGCACAAATATTATGAAGAATTTGGGATTTCTGTAGAGTTAAAAAAGCCTCCCTGGTTCTGTTTTCATCAACATCTTAGAGCTTTTTCCTTGTTTCAAAAATATAAAGTTCAGCAGAGGGCTCAGCTGATAAGTAGGTATGCGCAATATATTGGTATTAGGGTTGTAAAAATAATTGATTTCTCAATATAATCGATACTACAAAACATAATCATTCAAAGATACTCATCGATGTCAAAACAGATACAAATGGGCCAATCCACATTTTCCCAGATTGTTGCATTTCTACCAACAACAGACACTCAGCTTCTCCCCAATGAGCTGCAGGATAGACGTTTTAAACTCTTAACATTGTAAGTACAGCCAGACAACATAAAACACGTGACTCTCTTTAGCCGATAATGCTAACACAACAGCGCTGTTTGGAAATATTTTCTCTATGAGGCAGAAGAATGTCATATGCTAGCTCTGCTAATGCTACAAGCTAATGCCAAGGACTCCTGATTGAGAACAATTTCAAATGGTCAGTAAAAGGTCAGCAAGCCTCCTGCATATGCAACAGTGAGGCATTAAACCTCCTGGTCAACATCAGTTAATGCTATTTGGTTTAATATTAGCTTCACAGACACAAGCAGTCCAATGACTGGACTTTAAAAAGAGATTGCATATAATTTTTTAAAGATATACAATTTCTATAGCTGCACTCATGCAGTAAAGTCATACAGGCTATATATGTGCATAACAATGTATCATTAGCTGCTATTCTTTTCCTATACAAATCATTGTTAATACTCAGAAGAGGTTATTAATATAATTGGTGGAAAGCCTTCACAGCTGACATTCGCTAGAGATCTTAAAATTAATAGTAAAAATAATTAATAAAATAACTATTTTTATATTTTGATCTTTCAGAAGCAGATCTAAGATCCTTTAGAAAAAATAGACTACAGTGACAACACCGCCACTCTTCCTGCTCTGCTACCAGCAGGACTCTGAGGACAATTGTTATATTGGTCTTGATGTGGAGAAGCTGCATAATTAATTTGTATATTCTAGCATGACAGATGTTTGATTTTGGCCGTAAAAGTAATTAATAAGAGAGTGGATGGAGAGGCAGATTGCTGGAAGATTATTTATGAAGACTCCTCGATGCAGGGGGGGTTGGGGCGTCTGACAGAGGGAGCGTCAGCCTCACATCACCTGCTCCCATGGACGTCCCAGCTGTTAGCCTGGCCGGAGCACCGGCAGCGCCAAGCGTCTGCTTTCTAAACATTACGATGGTTTTTAGCAGAGTCATGAAACCTGCTGGGGAGCCAAACAAGATTTGACGAAAAGGTTCAGGGATTTATTTATTGTAGCTTCTTGTAAAGGGGTATTATGTGTTTTTCATTTCATAGCACAACCAAGTAACTATGTTAACTTCAGTTGTTATAAAAATGTTTGATTTTGTAACTTAACACCTCCATCCCTTTAATAGCACCTCCTCCTTCTGAAACTCCACCATCAGTAAATCATCACAACATGGTTCCTATATTAACTCTATCAACAGTTTTACCAGATTTTCACTAAGAAGAAGCTCCTATAATGAGCTCAGCAGTTTCACCAGATGTTTGCCAATTGCTGTTGGCTAGTCTGAAGGAGCTCAGTGAGGCTGTTTTGGGAGGTGGAAACTCAAAAACTTCAACTCAGAGGAGGAGCTGTGCCTCGACGGTGGACCAGGACCAGACAGTCGGTTTAGACAGCTGAATAGTTGAAGGATTTCTCAAAACTTTTTTTGTAAAATTGAGGAAGTTATTTCAAACTTTGCCATTTCCATCAACCATTTATCTTCCAATAGTTCAAAATGAACATAAAAAAACATGGCTGGTGGCCTCAGGAGATTTGTGGAGTTTAGTTGGTAGCGCTGGTTTTTACTCATGGCCTTAGGATTGAAGGCACCTGAACATTTATGCATCCAACATGGTGAAAAACGTCAGGGAGTTTTAACACTTTTGTAAACAAACAGGCATGTCTGAGAAACTTTGTTTAATTAAAGATGTTTCTTTGTTTCTCTGCAGGCTGCTGGTATGAAATACAAATCTGCGTTCCTCCATCATGTAGTTTGGTGATATTTAAGCCTGTCATTAATCAATTAATAATGTAATAAAATAAGTCCATTCTGATTATTAATATCTTCTGAAGGTTTAGAGACTTCAAACTTCATTTTATTTATGGTTTCAGTTGTATGAGTTCTTTCATTTCCATTTTATTTATATCGGCTTTATTATTTTTGGATGTTTAAAATATTTCCCAGTTCCTGTTATGTTCTTCACAAAATTCAAGTTTTTTAACATTTGAGAGAGATAACTTGCATTATTGAAAATGTAAATAAAATACTTACATTTAATATAACAAATAGTATAATTTATTGTAAAAACTACAGTTTATCCTCCATCATACTGTATGTCTTCTTGTGGTTCCCTTGCATTTTTTAAACCAGCAGACTAACAGAATAGCTCACGAGTTTGAAAACAAAACCCCTTCGAGATGTGAGGCTCCACAACTTTAATCAAAAACCTGTCTGCACCTTCAGAGAGAAGGAAAATAATTAGACAAGTCCAATGTTTTCCACCAGCAGGGACGGGACAATTTATGCCTCAATCTGGCAAAACCTCCATTTTTCTTTTTTTTAACCTGTTATTACAGAGCTTTACAGCTTCAGAGGATAATAATGAACTGTAATGGATGCCAAACAGTGAGGACAGGGAGTGAATGTAATTTTCTCAATGAGGGCATAAATCTCACACTGAGGCTGTTACTGTTACCGGCCGCGTGGACATTCAAATCTGCTGCTTTGATTGAAGCAGTCACAGTATATCACAGGCCTTGTAACCCCACTGAGGCTGAGTGCAGCCCATCAGCCACAATATGATGTGGTTCACTGCAGACCTGGATGCTTATGATTAAAAACAAAGCGCTGATAGCAGCAGCCAGCAAGCAGGAGAGTTAATAAACACCCCGCTTCTTGCTTCAATATGCACATTTTGACAACAGTAGGCTTTGGTTATTAGCTTACACTCACTCTGATGCTAACCATCTACATTGATTATGTAAATTTAGCAGCCGTGCGTCCGATGAAGATGCTAATTTGTGACTGATGCTTCTGTTATCTGCAGCATGATGAGGCCTTCTGGCTCTGGGTTCTGCAGCTGTTCTCTAAAGATCCCCCATCAGGTTTCTGAGGAGAAAGCAGCTGGACGTCTCAAACACGTTTCTCCTCCAAAGGAGTCGAATCCTGTGGGGGGTGAAAAATCTCCAGATTAGAGACTTCAGCATTTCTTTAAATATCTCATTGACCTCTTCTTATTAATACATTTAAGGACTCTGCTGGTAAGTAGCTGCGCTGCAGCATTAGCAGGTACATTCTTTAAATGAAATTGAAATTCTGTGCTAATAACTGCTCTGATTTTTGGGTAATGCCTCTGAAATTAATTATATAGCTATAAACTGGAGCTTTAGCCGAAGACAAAGTGAACTAAATCTTTTTAAAAGGTTAGCAAGAGATATGAAATATAATGGAAAAAGAAGGGAAGTGATCATAAAGGAACTCTGTACATTAGCATACTAATTAAAGCAGAATAATAATCTTATATTCTTCAAAGAAGTGTGTCAAACTTAGTTAATTATTGTCCTGTTCTGCTGCAGCACCACTGGGAGCTTCAGCTGGTTAAGCTTCTCATTTTGAAGTTTCTCAATCTTAAAACTTTTACTCCGTTTATTGTAATTTTGTGTACACAGGCTGACTGTAGCTGCGTTTTTATAAAACTGGAGTTATGAAAATAAAATGACTTAATGGGAACACAGACATCTAGAAAAAAATCTCATGTTTTTCTATAAAAATGTTTTCAAGAGTTTTTTGGCTGTATTGAAATGAGTGTATTTCGCAAAACTGCAATGGAAACACTAGTGTGATCAAACACTGGATGTTACTACTGGCGGAAAAGACAAAAAAGACGAGTAAGTGGTTCGATAATTATGTCTTTTTAATGACTTATTGTGTGAACAAACATTTTAAATGGGTTTCTTATTTAGTGAGAATACAGCAACGGCAAAATTGTGTTTATTCAACATTAGCGCAACTTCAGTGTTTTCAAGACATCTGTAACGGAAACAAAGCTACTGGGATCAATGTTCTGTTTGTTAATGTAAAAACTCCCCAAAAAGCAAAGGTTGTATTTGGATTAAAAATCAGAAAAAGTCATCTGGGCCTTTACCTGCATGTGCCACACAGACTGGACTTCAAACACGAGGCCCAGGCTGTGCTGGGAAACGCGGCTCTGCGACAAACAACACTGAACAAATTCTGACACGTTTCATCTGAAAGTAGGGCTGCAGTGAAACAATAATCTCACAATACGATACGATACACAATATTCTGCCCACGATACGATATATATTGCGATATTCAGCAAGCGATACAATTCAATACACTTTTGCGATTTTCTGAAAGATTTTAGAGGGACAGAGTGATTTTGGTGACATTTTGTGACTGTTATAAAGTTGGATCGAATTAATGTAACTGAAAACTGATTAAAAGCACCAACTACACAATACCTGCTCTGGTTGGACACAGACTTAAAGTGGACAGCTGGA
>CAEGAF010119369.1:0-19281 GCA_903067075.1 Micropoecilia bifurca
TTATTAAAAACAAGTTTTTGTCTAAATTAAGGTGAATTCATGGTTCCCTTTTCCACATAATGTAACAGTAGTGTTTATGATAAAAAATAAATAAATAACAATTATGTGATCGGTATCGGAATCGGCGATCGGCCCTCAGGGGTGATCGGTATCGGGATCGGCAGAAAGAAACCTGATCGGCACATCCCTACTAAATATACATATTGCAAATTTTCCACAAAATGGTTAAAATGATTGTGTTAAAGTAATACTGACTCCAACCTACAAGTGGCGGTATTTCTTGTACCTCCCTTCTGTTTCAGCCGTACTTCATGTCAACAGTTTTTACAAATACAGAAATTTAGATTCTTAAAATGTTTGTGACTTTATTCTCTTAAAATTATGATTCTTGTAATATTACGATTTGTCGTATTTCAACTTTATTGTCTTATGACTTCTTTCTTGTTATATTATTATTTTATTCTTTATTATTTTAAAATGTTTTGGTTAGGGTTTATTTGAAGTCCAAATAAACAGAAGCTGTAAAACGCTCTTTTAAACAAGATGGTGGCTTGTGGCTCCATGGAAACCCAATTACTGGTGAAAAACGATCCTGATTTTCTGACGTTGACCTTTGACTCCCCAGCGTTGCTCCTCTTCCCGTCTGTCTGCAGGAGCTGAACAAGAAGCAGACCCTGAAGGACCTGGAATGCGCCATGTTGCTGCGGCACCACGAGTCGACGCAGGAGCTGGAGTTCCGGCAGCTGGGCGTTGTGCAGCGGACGCGCGCCGACCTGATCCGCACGCAGCACCAGACCGAGCTCACCAACCAGATGGAGTACAACAAGCGGCGCGAGCAGGAGCTGCGGCAGAAACACGCCGTGGAGGTTCGCCAGCAGCCCAAAAGCCTCAAAGTGAGTGAGGGCCGGGACGGCGAGGCGGCGCCGGGGGGGCGGGGCTTAGAGCCCGACGAGCCGGACGGAGCCGCGGAGCTCCGAGACGACGAGGCGTTTAGAGAGGAAGGGAAAGGAAGTGAGGAGAGGGAGATAGAGGGGGTGCAGTGGGCGTACGAGGGCGATGGAAGCGCGGCGTGTCGCGTTGAGTCTGATGATGATGAGGAGGAAGAGGAGGGCCGCGGCGTAGCCGACGGATGTCCGTCCGAGCTGGACGACCTGACGGAGTTCTACTTCCCCGACGCGCCGGAGGAGCTGGACACGGTGGTCGCCGCGGCGCCGCCGCCCCCCGCGCCGCCGCCGTCCTCCTCCCTCCCCTCGCTGTTCTCCCACGCCGTCTGCCTGCTGCTGTCGCTCTCCGCCGCCGCGCAGCCGTCCAACCTGACGCTGCTGCTGCTCTCCGTCTTCCTGCTGTCGCTGCGCCGCTCGCCGCCGCTGCCCTCGCCGGCGTCCGTCGTGCTGTCGGCCGAGCTCGCCTTCCTGGCGCTCTTCTTCTCCTACCTGCTGCTGCGCTCCTGCTGCGCTCTCTCCCTGTCCTCCTTCCTGTGGCTCAGCCTGTGGGGCGGCGGCGTCTTCAGCCTGGCGCTCGCCGTCAGCCTGGGCCTCTACTACGTCCCCTTCATCCTGCTCTCCGCCTCCTTCCTCAGCTCCCCCGCCATCTTCCTCTCCCTCTCTCTGCTCGCCGCGCTCGCCGTCCGGCCGGCGCGCGGCTTCCTGCAGCGGGCGCCGCGGAAGCTCAACCGCCTGTGCATGCGCGTGCTGTTCCGCTTGCCCCACCCCCTGTTCGCCATGCTGCAGTCGGTCCTGGGCGGCGTGGCGGAGCGGAACCTCTACGAAATGTTCCCCAAAGCCGGGCGCAACTGGGGCGTCCGCCAGTCGCGGATCCCCGTCCCTTTGAAGAGCTTGCCCTGCGAGCATCGCGCCCGCCGCCGTTGCCACGGCAACCCGCGCCTGGCGAAGCTGCCGCTTTGGGTCGGGCGATTCGTCCGGCGGCCGCTCGGGGTCCTCGCGGACTTTGCCAACGCCGCGATCCTGGAACTCGCCAGGCGGGTCGTTGCGAGCCTCCCGTCGCGCGTCCGGGTCAAACTCCGGACCCTGGGGCTCCTGAGGGAGGAGGCGCCCAGCCGGTTGCCACGGTTACTGCCGCGGGAGGTCCGGGAGCGCAGGCAGAGGGAGCGGAGCAGGAGGAAGATGAGGGAGGAGAGGATGAGGATGTACCGCGAGGAGACGAGGTGGGAGTGCGGCTTGAGGCGAACCGCGTCCGGCCGGTTTGAGAGAGGGAAACTCCGACCGTGGAGATAACAGGAAGTGACCCGGTTCTGGTTCCTGCAAAAACACAACAACTGAACGAGGATCACTGGTTCAGTTTCTAGAGCAAATATCTTAGTACACTTAAAAAATGACTTTTCAGCAGGAATTAGGAGCTGGTTTAGTTAATAATTCATTAATTATTTTAAGTGGCCATTTTGGCTTAAAATCTGTGAATAATGTTGATGAAAAGTTACTTTTAGCTGTTTTTGTCTTATTTCAAATGTTCTCAGATATTTGCACTGGAAACTAGACCAAAATACTGAATAGACTTTCTAACTGTTGTGTTTTTGCAGTGTATCCCCAACTAATCCAGAGATTATCCCCATTTCTCATTGTGCTTTTTGTAAAAGTTCCTTAAACCTCCATCAGTTTTATTACTTTGTTCTTAATTTCTAAGAAGAATCTTTTTATGGTTATTTTAAGACCAGTTTTTATTATTATTTTTTAGTCTTTTCTCATTTTGTTTTTCTTTATAGTCGTCTCGTTTGAATGTGTGCCGAGAACAAATACTTCAGTGTTAACGACGCTCTGTGAATGAAACTCCTTTATGCTGAAAAAAATAACAAAAAAGCTGTGAAAAATAATTTAAATTTAAAAAAGGTTTTATGATTTCAGAAGAGTTTCACTAATGTCGCCCTCAACACTAGCTAATCGAAGTGCAATAAACAGCGGCGGCCATATTTACCGTCGCTTCCAATCAAATCCATCCATGGAAAGAAACTGAAATCCAACCTTTTAATTTGAATTTTAATTAGTTTTTTGGGGGGTGGAAACAGAAACGGGCCCACAGCATCACTGGTCCTCCTCCATGCCTTCCTACACATCACTCCTGATCTAAATATGGCCGTTTTCTACAAGCTACTTCCTGCTTTATTAGGACCAACACAAACTGCCCTGACTGGAATTGCATGTTTTCTTGTTTTTCCCATTTTGAAAAGGCAAACTGTGAGAATTTCATTATTAAATTAAAGTTTCCATTTTTAGGAATTGGTAAAGTAGTCAAAAACATATTTGATGATTCTTTTTGGTTTTAGGGGATAATAGAGAAACAATTACCGTACTTTCAAATATGCTTTATATGTAGGAAATGGACAAGTTGGGGAAAAGTAGCTACTTTTTTAATAATGAAGACAAACACACTTATGCCTTATTTTACTGCTATTTTCTCTCACTTTTCCCATTTTGAAGCGTGATTAAGGGAAGTAGTTACAGTTATTGAAAAATCAGGGATTAATTATTACCACTATAAAAACACGATTTATAATTTTGTTTTCTGTGAATTTTGTAAAACTAATTTCTTACCATTGGAATCCTGAATAAATGTGTTTAAATTAAAGGTTGGATTTCTCTCTGCAGCAATAAGAGGCTCATTTAAAGTCATGAAAATTAACCAGTAGTGCCAATAAAATGGCCTGTTAAAAACTAGAATGTTGAATCGTTTAAGGCTGTTGATTTTTCTAGAAATTCTGGTTTCAGTTTTTCGAATCTTTTCGTACATAAAGCTGCTGAAATCAGCCGTCTTTCAGTCGCATTTAGTTTTGCTAACTTATTGCGCTCGATGCAATAGTCTTGATATGATTTACCGTGTAAACATTTCCCTTTTTAAAGAGAAAAGTGCCTCCTTTCAGCTGTTTGCACAAGTCTTAGTCTGTTGTGAAGAGGCAAAACAGAGTAGAAAACAAAGATATCTCTTAAGTAATATAATAAAATTATATTTTAATATATCAGCATGATATAGAACTTTATTGAAGCCATATTTAGCTGACAATCTTTTGCGAAATGCAGGGCTAGATTGATGAAACACGAATGTGAAAAACGGAGCAACTCAACGACCAAAAATATCCAGATTAAAGGAACAAAATTATTTTCTTTATTTTTCCCCAATTAAAGTTTTTAAATTTTCCAAAAACAGTGCAGCTACTCTTCACCTCAAGTGACTTTTATTTTTATTTTATTGGCATCAGGAACCAAAGGTATTCAGCGACCGACCAAAACTGTTTTAAGAAGCTAAAACTAAAAAAATAAGTTGGATTTTTTTTTTTATATACATTTTGCTTAAAAACGGTAAAAACATTTTTATCTTTTGACAGAAACACCAAAGTGCTCCAGTAAAAACAGGAAGTTTTATATCATTAGGGATCAAAATGAAGGAAAAACATTTAAGCCGTTTATTTAGATGGAGGATTAAAAAATAAGAACTTTAGATGTGAAAAAGTCGAGTTTTACCCGTTTGTTGGATTGTAACTCGCTCAGTTTTCACCTGTTTTTCTGTTTACATGTTGCATTGTGTTTTTCCCAGTTTTATCACCCTGTTTGTTTTAATTTATGCAGTATTTTAAAGAGTACTGCTGCGTTCTGTACGGCTGTGTGCTCTAAAAAACATTTTATTTGTTATACTTAGATTTTTATTTGCACAGAAATAAATTTTTGTTTTGAAATCATTGTCTTTGTCTGTTTTTATGATTTTTTTCCCCCTTGTCTTTATCACCTCATTTGTTTTCTATTCTCCTTTTTTGTTTTTATTACCCAGAATCCTCATTCACTTCCTCCTGCATCATCACACGTTTTCTGTCCATTTGTCACAGAAACGATCAATAATTAGCCAAAGTTATATTATCTTAAAATTCACATATGATTATATTTAGATTTTCTCAGTATATTTATATGAAACAAGTGTTTTACAGCTTTAATTTGTGGTATATATACCACATTATGAATATTATATAAATTTTTTGGTGAAGAAAATGTTTTCAACAAAATATTTAAAGTATTTGCAAAATTGCTTGATCTTAAATTAATTTGAAAAAATTAAAACGTGTATAAATTAGAATATTATTAAAAAGTTCCTTTATTTCAGTAACTCAGTTCACTAAATAAAATATTTTAAAGCCTTTATTCATTCTGATTTTCAGCTTTTTTCCTGACATTTAACATTAGAATATTTTACTTGATGTAAAAATGTTTTTAATGCAGAAATTAAAATTATGCTTCGATGTTATTCTTTGAAGATGCCTCTAAACTGATAAATGTTCTTGAATTTTCCGAAATCAGCAGATTTAAAATAACAGAACAAAGCTTGTCTACAAACAGGAGGTCTCACTTCAACATAAACTGTAAGTTTGGTGCATTTCTGGTGGTTTTTTCCATTTAATTAAGCAACAAGAGCTGAGAAATACAGCAAAGTTGTACTCAAGAAATAGTAACGCTTTTTAGTGCTATTATTTATTTTTCCATAAAGTTAATGAGTGTTATGGAAAATACTGTTAGTGATCTTGTATAATATGAGGCCAAACGGCGTAAAAATGACTCGAAGAAATAAAGCAGACATTCAGACAGTTATGATTCTAGAAAACAAAGTTCAACAAATAAAGTTTTACATAATATTGGTTACTATGACTTCCAGAAATGTGGCAGAAATCTCTGAAAAATGTGAAAGGTGGAAAGACTGTAAGAAAAAATTTGGGGTTTTTTGTACATTTTAGTGACCATTCTAAGAAAAGGGAAAAAGTATATATTCTAGAATAATGTCATATTAACCAGAATAGTCTTAACAGAATAAAGTTGTAATATTGACTTACTTTTCAAAATATTGACTTTTTCCAATAATCTTATTCTCATAATGACTTTATTCCAGTGATATTTTTATTTTTCAGCATGATCCTGATGCTCCGTTTAAAATACTTTGCAATTATCAGTGGAGTGGCATTTATTTTCATTCCAGCTGTCGAGCTTGTATTTTGATTACTGAATAGCTGTTTTTATTTTTTTTTTGTGATAACTTTGAGCTCCAAGCCTGAACTTTGACTAGGCTCTTCGGAAACAGTAACATTACCTCCAGCTAGAAGAAACATATTAAAACTGAACATCTCCTCCAAACCGAACATGTTGATGTTTTGGGTTTTCCAGATCTGAATCGGAACAGAAAAACAGGAAATGCTTTCAAAGTTTCCATACGATACAAATTTAAGTTAAAATATATGATATAGACAATCAGAGGTGGGTTTTACTATAAAACCATTATTTAAAACAATTATTTAAAGATTTCCAACAAAACTAATCATAATGTTTGATGTTTTGGTTTGTTTACCCATCAGATTATTAGCTTTCTATTTTCAGCAGAGCAGTTTTGGTTTTTGAGGGACTGACTACAGACAGGTGGGTAATCACACCTGCGGCTGTATGGCAACCCATCAACTCACATTACGGCAAGTTGTTGACGTGCAAAATAAGAAAGTAAACATTGTAAAATTACTGTCAAAAGTCACCAGAATTCCATATTTGAAATGATACTTTTGCTGCTTTTGCTTTTTTTTTTGACATTTTATCACTTTTTGAACTTATTTTGCGCATCAACACCCTGCAGTAATGAGTAAAGTCAGAGATCAGTTGACTTATGCTCCTATATTTATAGGAGTTGGATTTAAACACAGGTGTAAAAATTCATTTATAGAGAACGAGAAAGTTCAGATTAATTTGATGGTTTCTGCATCAATGAAGCGAGATTGGAAAGTTTAATCTGGAAAAATTTGAATAATTTTCTTCATGTGTGATTCTTGTTGCCATGGTTACAGTCCAGCGTCACATGGCTAACCTTTTCTTTGTGTTTGAGCTTTTTAACACTCCTCTGCAAATGATTAAAAAAAATAAATACTGTTGGGGTCTGAAGACGAGAACAGGCCCCAAATCAAGTTCTGCTTGCGGCCCCACATGACTTTGGACCGGCCCTGTGATTACAGAACTATAAATTCAGGTAAAAAGAAAATAAAACTTATCAAACCAAAACTTACCGCAGGTAATTTATATAATAAGGTTAAAGTTATTCCAGTAACAAAATCCACAGTCTCGTTTTAGACCAAAGCTTGTCTACAAACAAGAGCTCTAACTCGAGCATAAATGTGAGTAAAGGAGATTTTACTCAATCAAAAAAATACTGTGCAGCAAAACTATTCAGATTTTTATTATCCAAAAAGTTACTCAGCTAAATGTAACTGGTTACAATCCACCTCTGCAGACTGATTTGTAGCCTACTTCGTGTTGCAATACAGGTTCATATTAAGTGTTTTCTGGAATGAACAAGTCAGAAAGTAATAAGAAAAACTCAGAAATTTAAATTCATGATTTAAGGAGGGGAAGTGATTACTTTGGGTTTGGATCATTTTTATTCTTTATAAACTGAATTTTTTTATTTATCCAAGTTGATTTTCTCTAAAATTTGTTTGAGACTAGACAAAAAAGCATTTAACACAACAAAGATGGAAATACTGTTTTTGTCTTTATATGTGGAAAAGTAATAAAAAAATGTTTTATGGCTGAAAAAGACAGAAACATTTAAGTGTAAAACACGTTAGAGCCTTGAATTACACAAAACAAATAAACCGTAAGTCACCAAATTTCTACTGAGTTTGGATGTAAAACTTCCTCCTGAATGTTTTTTAACCTTCAAAAACACAAAAGTTTACAAAGTATTTGCCTGGTTTATAATACAAATATCTTAGCACATTTGGAATTTAAAAATGTTAACATATAAGGAACTTTTCAGCAAGATATGCTCTTATTTTAAGTCAGTAATTCATTATTTTGATTTTAAAAAGTGCTAATTCCACTGGCAGATTATTTAACTTCGAAGACATTTTTTTCCATGTTATTAATCAAATAATCTGCCCGGAAATAGAACAGGGTTGCTAGGTAACGGCACAGTGGAACCAGCACTTTTTCATCAATATTAAGGAATTAAATAAACTCCTATTTCTTACTGAAAAGTTACTTGTAAGTTGGTTTTGTCTTATTTAAAGTGCACCAAGAAATTTGCACTAGAAACTAAACCAAAAATACTCTGTGAGAATTTGTGTTTAGATTTAGTAAGATTTTATTATTTACCCTAATAATAAAGCTGCTAATGAACAATCCACTTAGTATTGATATCATAAATCAAGCAGAAGGTTCTGGAGTGATCAGGTTTTGCCTCACAGACTGGATCTTCTTTTCCAAATCACTTTTATTAATCTGAAAGGTAACATTTATTAATCCCTGTGTTTTCTGAACCTCCGCAGCTTTTTTGGGTTTTTCTCAGCCAGTGTCTCTCGTCTCCCCTTTCAGTCCAAAGAGCTCCAGATAAAGCGCCAGTTCCAGGACACCTGTAAGATCCAGACCCGGCAGTACAAGGCCCTGCGGAACCACCTGCTGGAGAACACGCCCAAGTCGGAGCACAAGGCGGTTCTGAAGCGGCTGAAGGACGAGCAGACCCGGAAGCTGGCCATCCTGGCCGAGCAGTACGACCACTCCATCAACGACATGCTGTCCACTCAGGCGGTGAGGCGCTTCCCGTCCCACAGAACCCGGCCAGAGGAGCCTCTCTGGGTTCAGGACACGGTCCAGGGGCCACAGCCAGAAAGACTCAAGTCAGGCGCAGGTTTACACCAAAAACTATCAGAAATTATCAAATTTCAGAAACTTTCTTGAAAAACATTGGAAATTTCTGAGTTTGAGAAATTAAAAAAATTGTTAGAAACAGCTTGAAGATATTCTAGAAAAAAATTGGAGATTAATTTCAGAAGTTTTCTAGGATTTTTTTTTCTAGTTTTTTTTTTTATTTCAGCATTGCAAGTCTTTTTTTTTAACTTTTTGGAGGTTTTCTAAGTTTCAACTGGCCCAAAATGAAAATGTGTTTAACGTAAGGATCAGAGGCATCAGGGGTCTGGAGTCGAGCTTCATATTTCAATTTAGCAGCAGAGTTTCACTAAAACTTCATATAACTTTTCATATGTAGCACAGCTACAATGCGAGTTTGTCTTAAAGGGGATCTATTTACTTGTTTTTTGTTATTCTTCCATTTGGAACTCGAATGTTTCTCAGATACATAGATCGAAAATGCTTATACATAGATCAATTAAAAGATTTTAAATTGTCTAAAATAAATTTATTTTAGATTTAAAGGATTTTGCATGTTTACCTTGAAAAAGTGAAACAAATAATCTTCATTGTTTGTTACATTACTATAGTAACAATCTAGTCTATTGCTAAGACTTTGATTCTCTCTCTCTTTTTTAAAGAAAAAAAATCTACCAATTATGATTGGCATCCACTAAATCTGTATTTATGGGCCCCAAATGAAGTTCTGCCCAGGGCCCCATATGATCTTGCGCCAGCCCTGTTTAAAGCAGCACAGATGGGTCCTGTTCGATTCCAGTTTAGGGCATCAGTTGGGATTAAATGCCCCACATTGTAATCTAAACATTTTAATCTGATTTAAATCCATCACAATTCAACAGCAAAAAGCAGAAATTAATTTTGACATTTTCTCCACCCTGGATCTTTCAGAAGCGCTTCCACCTTCACCTTCGTCGTCATGCAGAGACAAAGCTTTGGGCTTCGTCCCGAATAATTTATTGTGAGAAGGCCGAAGAGGGGGAGGAAACTGTAATTACCTCACATGGCAACGCGCCATTTAAGCTCAGTAAGCCAAATCCCTGCTGCCCTTGTTTGTGCCTCCAGTCAAGCTGGGCAGAAATATGAAAAACCTCTGAGGTCAAAAACATATTTTTATTGAAATGCTGCAAGAAGACAGAACCTGTGTCTATTAAGTTAGATAACAGATACATTTTAGAGCTTCCAGACTTTCTGGCCAATTGCAATATCTGATTATTATTGGTTCATTTTTAGTTAATTATTATTTATTTTGACTTTTGTCAGTTTTAAGTTATTTTGGTTATTAACGGAGGCATATCATTAATTTTGTCTTTTTGTGTTTGTCACTTGCTTTGGCTTAGTATCACTACAGCCGAACCAAAGTTTTGATTTTGAAAATAACATTTTTGGAAAATCTGGATTTATTTTCCACCAATGAACTCCTTTGGTTCCCATAGATCAGAGTGATGTCAGCACAAAAAGAGCGGCCATTTTGTTTTACAGCTTTTATTTAATTGGATTTTGAATTCAGATAATTTCTCCAGACATTTTTTTCTATTCCAAGAATAAAGTAATAAGACAATAAAAAGAAAACAGCCATACGAAAATAAAGTTGAAATAATAAGAGACTAAAGTCAAATATAAGTTTTACAGATAATATTTAACTGAAAAATTTTATCTTTTCATACATCAACACTGAATATCCTCATTGATCTATTTGAAGTATCCAAATGTGGATAAAGTCTGTACATTAACACACAAAAACTACAAAAAAAATAATTTTTGAGACAATATTTTCAAATCAAATTTAAAATACAAGTAGGGAAGATGTCATAAAGTCTTTTTTTCCAGTCCATACATTTAAGTTAATTTGTTTGTGTTACAAGCTCAAAAAGCTGACTGCAAATATAACATGTTTGACTGTAAAGGTGAATAAAATGCAAAGTATTGTGGGTATTTATCTTCTAGTCTGACAGGATTTTTAAATTAAGAAGTTGAATCTTAACCAAGTTTAAAGTTTTGCCCTTTTTTCCTCCTCCGTTTGTTTTTCTGTTTTCTTCTGCAGAATGAATTTTGCGTTTTTAACCCGACTTTCTCCGTCTTTTGTCTGTTAGTTGCGGTTGGACGAGACTCAGGAGGCGGAGTACAAGGTACTGCGGATGCAGCTGCAGCAGGAGCTGGAGCTGCTCAACGCCTATCAGAGCAAAATCAAGATCCACACCGACACGCAGCACGAGCGGGAGGTGAAGGACCTGGAGCAGAGGGTGTCCATCCGCCGCGCCCTGCTGGAGCAGAGGGTCAGCCTCCGACACGACGCCTGCGGTCACGGAACGCGCCAGAGCGCAGGACGTAGCGCAGGACGTAGAATGTAGCGCAGGACGTAGAATGTAGCGCAGAGTAGCGCGCTGCAGAATGTAACGCGCTGTAGAATTTAGCATATGGTAAAACGTAGCGCAGAACGCAGTAGAGCGTAACGTACGGTAGATCATAGTGCAGAACGTAACGCGCCGTACAACGTAATGCGCTGTAGAATGTAGCGTACGGTAGAACGTAGCTCAGAACGTAATAAGCCGTGTAATTCGCTGTAGAATGTAGCAACGGGAGAACGTAGCAGAACGTAACGCGCCGCACAACGTAATGCGCTGTAGAATGTAGCGTACGGTAGAACGTAGCGCAGAACGTAATGAGCCGTAGAGCGTAACGCACGGTAGATCATAGCGCAGAACGTAACGCGCCGCACAACGTAATGCGCTGTAGAATGTAGCGTACGGTAGAACATAGCAGAACATAATGAGCCGTACAACGTAATGCGCTGTAGAATGTAGCATATGGTAGAACGTAGGGCAGAACGTAATGAGCCGTACAACGTAATTCACTGTAGAATGTAGCAACGGGAGAACGTAACGCGCCGCACAAGGTAATGTTCTGTAGAATGTAGCGTACGGTAGAACGTAGCGCAGAACGTAATGAGCCGTACAACGTAATGCTCTGTAGAATGTAGCATATGGTAGAACGTAGGGCAGAACGTAATGAGCCGTGTAATTCACTGTAGAATGTAGCAACGGGAGAACGTAACGCGCCGCACAAGGTAATGTTCTGTAGAATGTAGCGTACGGTAGAACGTAGCGCAGAACGTAATGAGCCGTACAACGTAATGCTCTGTAGAATGTAATAATAATAATAATCAATTTAATTTATAATGCACTTTTCATTAATAAAAATCTCAAAGTGCTACATGGTGCATCTAAAAACATAAAATCAGCTATCAAAAACAATAAAAAANGTCATTTAAAAGTGGGGTAGGCTTGTCTAAAAAGGAAAGTTTTCAAGCCAGTTTTAAAATCAGACAATAATTGCGGGCTCTCAAATAGTCAGGGAGAGAGTTCCATAGACGAGGAGCAGCCACCGCAAAGGCTCGGTCACCCATAGTCTTTAGTTTTGATCGAGGAAGGTGGAGAAGATTGCAGGCTTGGGATCGTAGAGGTCTAGAATGTAGCGTACGGTAGAATGCAGAACATAATGAGCCGTACAACGTAATGCGCTGTAGAATGTAGCGTACGGTAGAATGCAGAACATAATGAGCCGTACAACGTAATGCTCTGTAGAATGTAGCGTACGGTAGATCATAGCGCAGAACATAATGAGCCGTAGAGCGTAACGCACGGTAGATCATAGCGCAGAACGTAACGCGCCGCACAACGTAATGCTCTGTAGACATAGCGCAGAACATAATAAGACGTGTAATTCGCTGTAGAATTTAGCAACGGGAGAACGTAGCAGAACGTAATGCACCGCACAACGTAATGCGCTGTAGAATGTAGCGTACGGTAGAACGTAGCGCAGAACGTAATGAGCCGTAGAATGTAATTCGCTGTAGAATGTAGCGTACGGTAGAACGTAGCGCAGAACATAATGAGCTGTAGAGCGTAACGCACGGTAGATCATAACGCAGAACGTAACGCGCCGCACAACGTAATGCGCTGTAGAATGTAGCATACGGTAGAACGTAATGAGCCGTAGAACGTAATGCGCTGTAGAATGTAGCGTAAGGTAGAACATAGCAGAACATAATGAGCCGTACAACGTAATGCGCTGTAGAATGTAGCATATGGTAGAAGTAGGGCAGAACTTAATGAGCCATAGAATGTAACGCACGGTAGATCATAGCGCAGAACTTAACGCGCAGTACAACGTAATGCTCTGTAGAATGTAGCGTACGGTAGAACATAGCGCAGAACATAATGAGAGGTACATTATACGTATAGAACGTAACGTCCTGGAAAATCATCTAAAAGACAACTGGATATTATTTATCCAGTATTAGGCCCATTGTAGGTAAAAAAAAAAAAAAAAAAGCGGGAGGAAATTTCCCTGGAAATTTTTAGATTAATCTCAGAAATTTTCTAGAAAAGACTTGTAAATCTTAGACTTTTGAAACTGAAAAATTTCAAATTTTTTCTAGAAAACTTCTGGGATGAATTTCAAAATGTTTGAGTTCTTTTCTTGAAAATTTCCTAATTTTGAAACAGACAGTCCTCAGTTTTTTCCTAACATTTATGCCAACACACTGTTGTAAACAAGCTGCTTCTAATATGTACATATAAATGTATTTTAAAGTTCAATAACAGACATTATTAATTTTCTCCAATCAGGAGTAGTCCCTCACCCTCTTTCAGGGTTGCCAGATTGGGTTGGTTTCCCCCAGTTGTGCTGCTTTTGAACACGTCTTGTTGGGAAAAAAACAGGTTTGGGTGGGTTGTTCAATTTTTGGCTGCTTTTCACTGCACTTATCTTAGACTCAATGATTAATCATTGATTAAATGCCACTATGTAGTTGTAAAACAGAAAACCCAGAGAACATCATGATTTAAAAGGACATATCAATACAATGAACTCAAACTCAAAGAGTCGAGTCCTTTGCCGTTTTAGTTGGATCTGGTTCTGGTCAGAATATAAAAGACAATGAACAAAAATGTTGTAAATTGTCATAAGTTCGAACACAGTTGATGACATACGAAACAAAAAATTGGGAATATAACTGGCACTATCAACATGACTTTCATTAGCAGTTGGGATTTCGGATGTTTTTTTGGAGTTTGGCGACTCTTCCTTTGCATTTGGGTTCTAAACTGTCAGACCTGGCAACCCTGCCCTCTTTGCAAAGTTGCCAGGAGTCTAAAACCCCAGAATGTAAACCGTGTTTTTGTTTCCGCAGATCGAGGAGGAGATGCTGTCCCTGCAGAACGAGCGCTCTGAACGCATCCGCACCCTGTTGGAGCGGCAGGCCAGCGAGATCGAGGCCTTCGACTCGGAGAGCCTCCGCCTGGGCTTCAGCAACATGGCGCTGACCGGCCTGCCCGGCGACGCCTACGCCAAGCAGGGCTACGCCAACGCCCAGCCGCCCGGCTCCCGCTCCGCCGGCCACTGGAGCCACGGCGTCCACCAGCAGAACATGTCGTCGCAGCAGCTGCCCCGCCGCAGCCACAACAGCGGCGGCGGCGGCGGCAGCAGCAGCAGCGGCATCGGCAGCGGCGCCAGCGACCGGAGGAGCGAGTCGTCCTCCTCTTCCTCCCACGGTTTGGGGATGGCTCTGGGGCACGGCGGGCGGGACGGCAGGGACATGCACCACTCGTCCCGCTCCTCCGCCTCCTCTTCCTCGTCCTCCTCCTCGTCTTCCTCCCACCACCAGCGCCACCACCTGCCGCAGCACTACCACCACCAGAGCACGCCGCAGCTCTACCGGGAGCGGGAGCGAGAACGGGAGAGGGAGCGAGAGCGGGAGTGGGCCGGCGTGCGAGGCTCCGGCGGTGACCTGGCCCACCCTCACCCCCTGCCCTTCTCCCATCACCTCCCCTCTCGCTCCTCCTCCCAGTCCCTGGCCATGCTTCCTCCTCCTCCACCGGCTCCACCCTCCATCTCCGGCCCTTCGTCCTCCTCGTCTTCCTCCTCCTCTTCGCAAGGCGGGATATACGGAGGCGGAGGGCTGGCGGTCCGCGGGACCCCCAACCTGATGGCCCTGAGGAACAGCCCCCAGCCGCTGCGGAGGACGGCGTCCGGCGGCGGGCCTGGAGGCGCCGGCGGCAGCGACGGCGTCCTGAGCCGGAGCACCTCGGTCACGTCACACATCTCCAACGGCTCCCACCTCTCCTACTCTTAGGAGCCTTCAGAGGCGCGGCAGCAATGAAGGGGGGAGGTAGCTATCACAGGTAGCTATCACAGGTAGCTATCACAGGTAGCTATCACAGGCTGCGTCTTTATAGATAGTTCCCACAAGACCCGACCGGAGGAAAGTTACCCCGGAGAGCCGCCATATTGGTAGGCAGCCGGTGAAACGTAGCTGTGTTTCCATTATAAATGTGGGCAAAAATTTGTTGATATTTTGCTGGTATATATATAAAAAAACAATAGCGGTGTTTCTAGTAAATAAGTTAAATTAAAATAGAAGCTTGTTCACACAATAAGTCGTTACTTATTGCATCATTAATTAAAACGCGATAAGTAAGTGTTATGATGTCAACAGTTACATGAGATAAATTCAAAATTCAGCCATGGCTCTAGCGCTTGTTTATCAGCCAATCATTGGAGATGTTGACGTCTTCAGGCATTGGAGCGACAAACAAAGATTCAGGAAGAAAAAACATCAACTGTATAGAGAGTCAAAATTCCCAGTTGGGAGCAGCTAAGTGTGGGGCGTTTGGAGGAAATTGAAGTCTACGATTTTACAGAACTGCTATGGGTTCAAACACGTTCTGATGACACGGCTAATGACACAAGAAAATAAAAATAAACTCTCCTCCTACCATTTCCTGTCGTCGTCTTCAACGTTTCCGCCAGTAGTAACATCCAATATTCATCACAAAAGTCATGTGATCTAAAAGTATTTTCATTGCAGTTTTCGAAATAGATCCATTTCAATACAGACACAAAAAACCTCATCCTAGTGCAAAACTTTATCAAAAAACATTGTGGTGTTTCCATTAACAAGTTTATTTTCAAATTCCAATTTGGGCAGTTTAATGGTTACTGGAAATGCAGAAGCAGCACCTACTGGCATATTAAAAATGGCCTCAAAATGCCATTTTGATCAAGATTCAGGAAGGAAAAAAATCCACTGTACAATTCCCAATCCTGGTAAAACTGAACCATAATGCTCAAAATCTTACTTTAAATGTGTTTCTAGAAACAGCCAATCAGAGATAAGAGGTGGGTCTTAGCGTTGTCAATCACGCTTGTGTGCAAATTCTGACTTTTTTCGTCTTATTTATGACTTCTTCTCAGAATAAGAAATGTTTCAATTTCTTACGCATCATCATGGAAATCTAATCTTCAAATTCAAATCTACCAGATAAATTTGGGACAGGCTGAAGTGCCAGTTCACAAATCCTGTAACAAGAAAAAAACATCTATGGGATTATTTTCATATGTTAACTACATAATTAACATGCACCTAAGAATGTTTATCCATTTGGATTTTGACACAAAATGTTCTTTTTTTGGCATAAATTTATTAATTTCCCTATCTACAACAGTCAATACCGTCTTATAACTTCATTAAATTTTTTTGTTGGCCCTAATCCTCTTCCTTAATTACGGTTATTGACTGACATTGTCACTGTTTGATTAATTTTAGAAACATCTGAAAATATCCTTACCGCTAATGAAGTGATCAGAGCAGATCCATGCTGAAGTCTGTCGTTTCCTCTGGATATTAGCCAGCAGCATCTATTGATGCTTCGCAGCAAAGTTTGCTCACGTTCAGAAGTCATTTCCTGTTTTATCGCCTTTGTTTTTCACCCTGGACTCAAACAACAACCCTCGCCGTTCTCTTGTACGCCATCACTGAACTGGAAAGCTGCTTCCCGTACTATCAAAATGGCGGCATAGCACCTGGATGTAGGAGGTGTGACGTCATGCGGGAACTATCTATACTCCGTTTACCGCCTTTCTCTGTCTTCTGGACAGATTTCAGCTCCTGGAACCGTTGAGATGCAGAACTTTGTGCACAAAAAGTCCCAGAGGTCACGAGGAAGCGGCAAACCGGGGTCACCGAGCTGCATCCTGCCTCTTCAGACTCAGGCTGGGTAGAGAGGGTTTCTCCCATTCTCACGGATATAATAAGGGGAGGAATGTAACCACCTGTATCACCACTGGATGATGGTGGTGCTAGACGTTTCTGTTCAGTATTTTTATCTCTGTTACTGTATGAAAATGTGAGGCGGGATGTGTGACCGGGGGACGTTTGGCCTTTGTTTCCTCCTGCGGCTGCAGAGGCAGCAGCCGTGTCTCAGGGTTCCTACACAGCCTGGAGATTATTTTTATGGAGATTATGGAAAGGTTTGGGAACATATGGAGAAATAAGAGTATGGAAAGATATTGGTATTTTATTCCGTGTCCCTTTGTTGAATCAAGGTTGCATCCATACAATCATCTTCCTTTTCTTTCATTTGTTTTCATTCGTTGTTCTTTCAACCATTTATTTTCCTTTTTCTTTTGTTCTTCTTTCCTTTGTTCACAATCCTACTGTCCATTTTTTTCTAAACATTTTTCCATTATTCCTTGCTTTGTTCATTTTCCTTCCTTCCTTCCATTTTTTCCAAACATTTTTCCATTATTCCTTGCTTTGTTCATTTTCCTTCCTTCCATTTGTTTCCTATCCTTCCTTCCATTTTTTCCTTTCTTTCATTTTTTCCTAACATTTTTCGATTATTCCTTCCTTCATTCCTTCCTCCCTCCCTTCCATTGTTTCCTATCCTTCCTTCCATTTTTTCCTTCCTTCCATATTGTCATAACATTTTTCCATTATTCCTGGCTTTGTTCATTTTTCTTCCTTCATTCCTTCCTTCCTCCTTTCCTTCCATTTGTTTCCTATCCTTCCTTCCATATTTTCCTAACATTTTTCCATTATTCTTTCCTTTGTTAATTTTTCTTCCGTGCTTCCTTCCTTCGTTTAATTGTTTTTCTTCTTGCTTTCTTCTCCTCCCTTCCTTTCTGTTTATACTTTCAAAGTGAGACTGAGTTCTGTTGGATCTGCGTTGGGTTTAAGTTTAACGCTGTGTAGAAACTTTGCCGTCTTCTTCTATGATGTTCTGCTCTGGAATGGAGAAAGAAAGAAGACATGGGAGGTAAAAAAGGAAGATGTTTTTGTTTTGGTGTCCAGATGCTGCACAGCAAGTCCTGAGAGAAACAAAAGTCAAAGATGAAATTCAGAAAACATTTTTAAACTGCTGTTATTTTTTATTTATTTTTTAACTGTGTAAAAACACAAAAACAATTTGCTTGGAACGTCACCAATGCCTTCAAGGGGTTTTTAAAGGGATGTTGCGCCATCCACTTTTTATGGTTATTATTATTATTATTAATTTATTTAATGACTGAACTGAAAACACAGAATGTTTGTAAAGCAAAGAGACTCTTCCAAAAACGCAGCGTGGACGAGGAACGTGTATAAAAACAAAGCTTTCTCACGTCGATGACATGCTGAATATCTCAATATAAGTGTCACTCCAGTGCATGACATAGATGTACATAAAATAGAAAAAAAAATGAACAAACATTGAACAGTACTGTATCCGTCCCAGTTTACCGCATTTAGAATCACTTGTCCCGGTTTGTTTTATTTTGAACCTTTTACTGTAGATATTTATGGGAATATTAAGAACTGAAATCATTTGGTTTTATAGATGAACAAAGACAATGATAGTAATTTTTTTATATACTCCAAAGTTGAACTCCAGCTGCATTTTTTTCTATAGGTGTCGATATTACCATAACTAATCCTGGTGTAATCGTTGTCGTGATCATGTTCACGTTTTTTCTTGCGAGAAGCAGAAAGGGGGGCCACTGTTTACTGTAAAAACATAGAACTATAACAATAGCTGATGAATCTGTTGCATTGTCAGGTGTGGTGTGTCTAAGATATCAATGACTATTAATAAGGGGATCGTTAATAACTGTTAATGATTTATGTACGTGTGTCGAGCGGTAAAGTCTAGTTATAATGCCACTTTCTTTTTATAAAAAAAAGACTAACAACTATTTAAGATAACAGGACACTCCAAGCAAGCCACCCCGCCTGACCTCTGACCCCCTTCCTTTGGACTCTCTTTGGAGAAAAACGACAATAAAAAAAAAAATCTATATATATAGGCCACTGGAATGTAAACACTGGTTTACTTTTGGTTTTGGTTCATTTGTGTTTTGCGAGGATCAAACTGCCGAAGGACGCAGCATGCAGGCGGTGGACAGAAAGACGGAGGGATGACGGGACGAGCCCCCGACTGAGCTGCTGTGGCCCCCCGGCCCCTCACAGCAGCCCGTCTCAACCAATCAGTGTTCACGCAAACGGTTTCCTTTACTACTCTGGGCGTGATGCTCTGTTTTTATTTATTTATTTTGGTTTGTAAAGAAGAAGGAGCTCAGTAAAAATGCCAGTGTTGAATTAACACCCAAAAGTGTCTATATGTGTCCAAGTCAGCTGGTGTTAAAGTAACATTTTTGAAAGTGTTAAAAGATTGACACCCACTTTTTGTTAAATTAACATTGGTCTATGATACTGTAATGAGTTTAAGAAAAGTTAAACTTTCCATTTCTGTGTCTTGTTTTGAATATTTTCCACTGGATTTGATTGATATTG